>VKOC01048917.1:0-35914 GCA_009364415.1 Spea multiplicata
ACCGACACCCAAACACACACACCAGGACTGGCTCTGCCACATAGACACCCAAACACACACACACCAGGACTGGCTCTGCCACACAGATACCCAAACACACACACACACCAGGACAGGCTCTGCCACACAGACATCCAAATTTGTATGCAATTGGCAGGTTTATTGGTCATAATACATCTAAGGTATTATAGGTAAAGTACAAAAAACAATTTGTTCGATATTCTAGTAGCAGTAAACTGGCCGATTTTGTCACATTCTATCTGAAAAGCCTTCAATTATGTACAGCATATATTACGCATGAAATAACATTTAGTTTTATACAGATAGTGGATATTTTTAGCACATTATGCAATGTGTCAAATGTCAGTCAGTTGCATAAACTCAAAAAGTAGGATATGACAAGTTGGCATCTCAAGTAAAATATCCTACAGTAATGCAGCATATTAAAATGCTGTGTTTTTAAGTATTCATCACAGCTGTCAGGCAGTTTTCATAAAATAAGACAGAAAAGGCTCTGAAACTTCAGACTGGAAAAAAATGTAACAAAGCCTGCAAGTTTATTGATAAGTCAAGGTTAACCTAAAAATTATATAATCACTGAATATCAATTCATACCAAGGCTGAATTCATACCATATAGGCTATCAGTGTTTTTTCCAGTGATGCAAGTAAAATTCCTTATGGCAGTGGACTGTTTTGCTGACATTTGCCATCCAGTTACAATGTAGTTAGCCTAATCCTGTACTTTTGGTAGTTATAACTAAAAGTATAGTCAGCACAATATGTTTGTGGTGTAATTTGGTTTTCATAATTAAAAAAGACAAGAAGAAGAAAACAATAAGTTAAACAAGTCAGGATTGCAATAGGAGTCAAATCCATCCTTTGAACACTTCAACTAAAAAAAAACCAAAAAAACGTTTGTACGAATCTGAATGCACAAGTCTACTATTCAGCCAAAAAACATTTGGCACTGATGTTGGACGAGATGGTCTGACTTACAATCGACATTCCAATGTCCTGGATAGGTAACAATCATGATTGAAGCCCATGGAGCAGCGCAGCTTAGGCGGAGTGGGCCTTGACAGAGCTAGGTGGTGTGCAAAAGGAATGATTTAATTTAATTGGTTCAGAGTTGTTATGGGTGGGGTTATTAATATAGGTATATAAGTGGCAACCATTTTGTAAACGGTCACTTAACTGCTTTTCTAAATCCTGGTTGTCCTACCCTCCCTCCCTTTAAGGTGGGTTGTGGGGGGTGACTACCCCGTTTTGTCACAGCGGCGGGGATAGTTGGGGATTATTGCCTAGCACGGTGGTTTTTATGGTTTTGGTTTAATAATTTGACTTGGTTCAAGTTATTGGTGGTAGGTTTCGAGCTGGCCTGTGGCTCAGAACCTGGGGTGGTGTAGGGGTGTCTCGGTATGCCCCTGCATTGGTGTTTGGTTAAATTGGTGGGTGGGGGTGTCTCGGTATGCCGCCTGCATTGGTGGTTTGGTTAAATCGGTGGTGTAGGGGTGTCTCGGTATGCCCCTACAAAGTTATCATTTGGTTAAACGGTCTGGTAGGGGTGTCTCGGTACATCCCTATTGTGGTCAATATGTTAATATGTTAATGTGGAGGCACCTGGTATGTGTTGGTGCCATTGTTGTATGGTTAATTTATTGGTTATGTGAGGTCATTGTCAGTGTTAATAAGATGTAAACTGTTAATTATGTTAACCGGGGTGGCTAGGTTGACAATGACCTCTAATTGTTGTATATATGTTAATAAAGCTGTGGACAAAATATTTTGCACCCAAATAAAGTGTCTGAGTCATTATTGGGGTATGGGGTACAGTCTTCCTGGGCACAAAACTCAACTATGCGCTTGTCATGTATTTAAGAACATATTGATAAGATAAGAGAGCTTCAAAACAAAGCGCGTAATATCTCTCATGAGTACAGGAATCCTTTCAGTTGGTTAGGATCCATGGGATCCTGGCTGAATGATTTGATGTCCAATTTAATGAAGCCAATAGTTGCGATAATGATATTGATACTACTGTGTGCGCTATAGCATGCTGTGTTTCATCTAGAACTAGATGTGGCGGAAGTGGGTCTCAACAAAACATGGATGTCATACTCAACAGCTCATGGGAGCCCCGTCCATCAAGGAACAGATAGATGAGCTCTGCAATGACTTAAACAGAGTGGATCTCAATCCCGCTATCTGTGATGACAAGCAACACACTTAGTGAAGCACCTGAGAGTCGGGGAGCTTTTCTTCATTAGGTAGGATGTTAAGCGTGTAAGTGTTCCCGAACACAGGAGTCAAGGGTCGGGTGTAATGCATTTGAATTATATGACTCCTGAGCCCGGTCATGACAGGGTTAATTAGCCAAGTATAGTCATATAACTTGTAACTTAGGCGTCAGACGTCAACAAGTACAGACCACTGCCGAATAGATGAGGAAATGCCCAGGCACATATGAACAAAACGGCGAAGGACCTCTGTTTAGGGTGCCTGGCCAGCACTATAAGATGGCGGGCTAACACCATGATGTACAGACACTCGTCCCTGGAAGATTCTGGAAAATCCCCACAGAGGCTATAAAAACCCACAGCCGCGACCACAAACTTTGAAGCCTCACCTGCGGTGTTTGCAAGAACGTGTACGGGCAGCCCAAGACGGCCGAGATAAGTGGCTCTTCGAAAAGACTGTTCTGAGGGGTTTCCCAGTCCTTGCCGAGTTGCGAGTTAATCAGGTAGAGGAGTGATAACATGACATTTGACACTATGGCATTGATTGCTGTGATATTGATTGATTGCTTAACTCGTTTTACACACACATATATACATACATATAAGTTTACACACACAACTATTTTCTATCTGCTGTAGTAAGAGTTTTATATTAAAGTTTTGCTTGATCAAATGTCTGTGTGTTGTGCTGTCATTCCATATCCTCATTGATTGGGCAAAACAACTGACAAGATGTTTATGGACAAAATGTTTACATTTACAAACTCCAAGAACACAGAATGTAGCCAAAATTATTTTGTTTTTATTAGACCTGTAAATGCATTTCTCTATTTTATCACTTGCCTGCTATTACTATTACTGAACATTGTTACATTAAAAAGAAAGGATTCAGACACCAAAACAATACTGATAAACTAATTATATGTAAACTTATCAAAGGGGAAGTTTATCATTTTTTAACATTTCATCTAATCATCAATGTTATTTCTGTTGCAGCAGTTATGGAACATGAGGATTCTGTACTAAAATGCTAACACAATGTCAGGGACTGGGTCTATACAGACAACTGTAATGACCCAGCGCACCCAAAGATGGAGTTCAGGAGGTATTGCGCAATAGTGATGCAGGGCGACTGCACTCTCCCAGGTGGGCATCTAGGATTGAGCAGCCACATACCAGCACCCTGACAATGCAGTGGAGGATGTCCAGAACAAAGCAGAGCTAAACTTGGCTGGATGTGGAAATCCGAACAAAACTTGGACCGGACAAAACGAAGGAAACTTGGAGATATCCTGCAGGCACCCTGGAGCAGGCATTAAACATAGCACTGGAATCATGCGCAGGATGCTGCAGGCTGGGACTACGGAAGCTAAGCAGAGTATATAATGGAAACATAGCAAGCAAGGAGGACAGAGCAAGGAACAGGGAGACCGAGCAAGGAACATAACCAGACTGTCATGACCGCTGACACCACGGCACTCACCGCAGAAGTTCTTCTACCTGGAGTACCATTCCCAAAGGAGACCCTCGTGAGCAGCAACCAGGACTTAGATGATCCCAACAGTGAGGAGGCCAGGTATAGCAGATATAGTAGATATGAGTTGAGAATGCAAGGTGTAGTCAGCATAGAACAGGATTCACAGATGAACTCAGCAATGCCGGGGTTAACACAATCAGGATGGTCAGGATAGCCAGGGCAGTATACAAATCAGGTAGTTGTACAAGCCGGGGATCAAAGCCAAAATAAATAACTGGATATCACAGGCAGAGGTACGAAATCGATAATCAGAAGGGAAGGCAGGCAAGCAAATGGTCAAAATCACAGGAAACAAACTCACAGCAGTACTGAAGCGCGAAGACCACAACAGGGTAATTAGATAGAGCACTTCCTGATTTTTAAATCCACTGCCTTCCCAAAGCTCCGCCCCTCAGATGACATCTGAACACTGCAGCAATCCTCCTGCCCTGCCTAGCCACGCCCCCTATGATGTCAGCAGGACCAGAGGAGGACCGTGCCCTGGTAAGTATAGATTTCTGAGACTGGCAGGTGCGAGCAGACATCTGTCCGCACCTTTCCAGTACTGAAGGAGTAACACAGGCAAGACATACATGATACAGGGCACAACAAAGGACAGGGAACAAGGCAAGGAACACAGGGGAAGGAGTGAGGAGTCGGAATCCTCGGACGCTTCTCCTTTAAGCAACGATAGGACATCTTAACTGGGCATGGGGAGAGGAGAGAGGAACCGAAATCCTCAGATGATTCAGGGAAGAAGGGCAAAGGTACATAAGGAACACACAAACATGAATACAGGAACTAGCCTAGGACTATGTGATAACAATTGGAGATCCCGTCAGATCATATGGCCATAGAATGCTTAGCCCACCACTACGCCAAAGTACTCCAATGACAGTGGGTCCTAACGCTAAAGCCTGCTTACTGAATTACTAATAAACTAAACATTGAATCCAAACACAGAACCGAGAAGGACATACCTTTAGACTGCAGACTGAGACAAACAGAACAAACAGGTGGGACAGGTTATAAAGGAAACAGGAGCTGAAGCAAAGAGCAGAACTAGAATCCAGGAATCAGAGGTTCAGGACAGAGCATACGGAAATCCAGGAATGGATCACAGCAAAACATGGGAAATGAGGCAAGGCAGGGAAAAACAGATATGCAGCTCCGCAGCCTGGATGGACCCTGACACACAATCTAACTCAAAGACACCATAAAAAGGTATTTGGAAGGAGTAGTTATTGGTGTCAATAAAGAGAAGTTTCCAAAAAATGATTGTTAGTGAGTAAAGTTAGTTAGTAAAGTTGGTAAAGGCAGTTAGTGAGAAATCTGCTCCTTTCTCACTATCTATCCCCCTCCCCCTTTCTCTCTATCGAAACCCTCTTCCCCTTTCTCACTATCTATCCCCTCTCTCTTCTCACTATCTATCCCCTCTCCCTTCTCACTGCCTTCCCCCTCTGACCCTTCTCACTATCTACCACCTCTGCCCCTTCTCACTATCTATCACCTCTGCCCCTTCTTACTGCGCCCCCCGCCCCTTCTCACTGCCCCCCTGCCCCTTCTCACTATCTACCCCCTCTCCCTAATTCTCATTATCCTTACTTACCTTGTTGCTGGAGTCCTGAGGTGGGAGCCAGGGCGTCCGTCTTCCTGCTCTGCCGCGGTGTGCTTTACAGCTGAGCGCCTAAATATGACATCATATTCCGGGCTCAGCATGAAACGCCGACACTTTATTTACCGTGGAAAAAAAATGTTTTAATTTAAGTCCCAGGCCATTGTGCCTGTCGCACATCACTAAGGCCGACCCTGTATATATATATATATATATATATATATATATATATATAAACCCTTATCTTTAATTATACATTTTTAGTGATGTTCAGTACATATACAGTAATAATGGGTAGTAGAAGCATTATTAAACACTCATCCACAAGCAAGAAGTTGGAAGGATTTTCCATCACCTTTACCCACCATAAATGCTGTTATACAGTAATAATGCAATGCAAAATTTAGATTTTTTAACACTCTATAGTCTAAAATATTTGTGACTCACATTTATCTGTATATGAAATGTGCTTTGCCCTAAATTCACCTGCACTCCTCTTTTGATAAATGTCTTATCCATGCATTAAACAAAAGCATCCATTTACACTGTCTCCTGTCAAACTATGGAATTATGGTATCCATATATCACAGAAATGGCACATATTCTAAATAACTTAAAGCATCTCATCCAGAAACACCAGAGATATTGAAGAATTGCACAGTGGTGTAGATTAATTCAAAGAGGTATCCTCAATGCCTCCTTAATTTATTTCCATGATTTTTGAGGATGAATAAAATATGTTTAATGTTTGGTAAACACAATATTTTTGCCCAACTGATTACAGGTTACCTGAGCAGAACATTTAAAATGCTATGGTCATAAATGATTTTAGCTTACATTCTATACTTGATTGTCCAGATATATGATAAATACATTATTAATATTGATGCAATCCTAAAGACCAAGCAGGATAATTTTTGGTAAGCTATATAAACTGGTTAATTGTCATGATTAACAGTTATAGTGAAGCCATACGCAGGATATAGAAAGGTCTGTTTACTGTGATTAAACAAAGCATTGCTCTGTATTTTGGCCAAATCTGAATACTTTATCTGCCTTCCTAACGGGGGGGTGGCCTAGGCAAAGGGGAGCAATTGGCCTCCATGCAGTCTTAATTCTATAAACAGGGCCAGCCTGAGGCCTAATGCAAGCCAGCCTGATTGTAGAGGTGAAGCTCAGCAGGGGTACATAACACAACATTACATTAGCCCACGGACACAGCTGAAGACAGCTCCACACATGGGTTATTGGGTGCATGTGAACTTTCTATTAGTAATTATTATAAATACATTTCCTTTCATACATTTTCTTTGAAAAGGCTTATTGACACTTAATTGGGCTCTGAACTGGATTCTGGGTTCCTTAAGGATTAGTTGGGTCCTCTACACAAGACCTTCTCCCTTCTTATTACAGATATTCCCTTCATGTTATTTGCGACTTTTCCTTCATTAACTAAATTATTTGTTTATTCCTTAACTGCTTTAAATTGATATCAGAAGATCCCTATATAAAGAAGTTCATTGTAAATGACACAACCTTTGAGTTACAGTATGTCACAAGTTTAATTCATATAATGAAACACCTGAATGTTATAAAGGATGTCAGCAAATAAATCTTAGCTACAATTAGTTTTTATTATGTTGTTGCAGCCATGTAAAGTCACCTTAAATAAGTTTTCTGGAATATTATAGGTATGAAGGTAATCATTTCTTTTTTAGAATGTGTTTATTTTCTCAATTGCATTTTAATAGTTATGCCAAGGTGTTTATTGACCGTGCAGCATCTTTTTCATTTCCAAATGTTTATCCGGCATTTTTATAATGTTTGATCTAAAGATTAAATTTAATTAAATTTGTCTATCAAAACTAAATTAAGCAACCTGACATGAATTTACCTCTTATGTCTTATCTTTGTACTATACTACATTAATATGACTGTGATTTGATTGTGATTTATTTATTCCAACTCAACCCTTCCTGTTACATTAAAGTAATAAAAGCATATAGTATATTAAAATAATCATTAACTTGATAAACAGACAAAATTGACTTTTCTGTTCACCAAAGGAGGGCCAATGATTGCCCAAATTACCCATCATCCCCATTAGCAAGGGAGAGGGTGATACTATACTGTAGGGCCAAATCCCCCCTAGGTACTTAAATTGCCTCCAACCCCATTGTGCACAGGGTGGGAGGAGAGGGGACAACTCCTTGGTTAATAGAGAGCCCTGAGGACCCCTGTTTAATTTATTTTTAGTTAATTTTAATGCAATGGGCAGCAGGTTGTAATTCTGTGGGTTTCAGGTGAGGACATGTGAATTCATATGCCCTTGTCTGAAACTTGGAAAAACCGTTCAATTGAGCGATCACTTGACTCACATATAACAATAAATCAAATATTACAATTTTCACATATTCATACCTAGCAACTTCCCAGGAAAGGTGTATAGCCAAGGTAAGGGACAGGTATAGCCACACATTTTTTTTTAGCTGACTTACTTGCATTTCCCGCTTGCTGAGCCAAGCATATATAATTCACTGAAACTTCTACCATGAATTCAGTTGTATCTTAGAAAATATAACATAGGCGGATTTCCTTTAAAATTCCGTGGCAAACTCAATTTGTTCCAAAATCTTGAAATAACTCAAAAAAATCTTTCCCAGTGTGGATAAACAATTTCAATTTCTAAAAGCCTGCATATTTTTTCTGTGTTTTTTTTTTTATATAAGGCATGAGCGCAATGCAAAATGCTGCATTCAAAGTGACCTCTCGTGTAATTTATAGGCAGAACCATCTTTGTTACTCAATATATCAGTGACACAGGGAAGATTAATATCCGCACTCAGTTCTTGCAAATCCAGAACACATTAAGCAGCCAAGTTCAGAAAGGAGCAAAACCAAACTTTGAACTGGCTTTTAATCATGCTCAAGTGATTTGGAGTCTGCATACATCTTGTTATTTGATTGGACATAATTAGTATGATGGGAGCATTGCTGTAGCCTGACCCTTCAGAATGTTTGTGTACAGTAATCTGCAGCACCGGCGTAAAATGAGGACATTCATTAATTTTGTTGATATCAAAGAAAAGGACAAAAGGCAGCAGAAGTCGCGAAGGTGATTTTGCACTTCTCTTCACAAATTGAACAGAACGATATTTAATATCCACTTCAAGGAGATCTAGGGTTAGCATCAAACATGCTTTTCAATGCTATAAATGCTATATAATTTGTTTTATTGTTTAGGATGCATTAACGTTAAATGATAATGGAAAGCACTTTTAAGAAATGTTCTACATTTTTTATAGCTATATTATATGCCATTATAAAAACTATTGGATTGGACGTTTACATATATTTGTGAATAACTACATTTATCTGATGTATGCCTTAAGAGCAATGTTATCCAAAAAAGAAACGAAAAGCCTTACTCCTAATGTTTTAATATATTACTAAAAGTAGCAAAAAAGAAGATAATAAGATAATTTTATAATGAAGTATAGCATTAGTATGGAAATGGGCCAATTAGAATGAGTGAGACAAATTGGCGTTTGAGCAATAATGTAGTGGTTAACAAGGAGGGGCATGTCATATAAATTGGAGTATTAGGGACCATTCACAGTCAACATGAATCCACCGGACTACAGAATATGAGTCCTCAGCCCATCAAAAACAGAATGCAAGGAAGAAAGCAGATTGATTGTTCTGGACACCCACCACCAAACCTGATGCAGACAATCACAATCCTCATGTAGCAGTCAGGAAAACGTAGCCTTTATTCATCATTTAAATGACACGGTAGCACATATTTTGTTCCGTGGTAAGGCGTACCTCCACCTGCATTTAAAAACATGTTTTTTTTTAAATTGGCAGTAGAAAGATGATTACAAAGTTATTCCATAAATGTAATGGAAACTGTAATGTCTCAATTTATAGTATTTGTATGTTATCGTTGCATCCATTTACAAGTAAA
Organism: Spea multiplicata; assembly: GCA_009364415.1. Lineage (NCBI taxonomy): Eukaryota > Metazoa > Chordata > Amphibia > Anura > Pelobatidae > Spea > Spea multiplicata. The sequence goes on from VKOC01048917.1 coordinate 9,341, forward strand.
TATTATCAGCCTGGCCATAATAAAATGAACGCACCAATTCTCTCCATTATGTAATTTGTAAGGATCTTCTATTTATAAGCCTGCACTATTAAGAACATATTCTCTATCAGTTATATAAGAGAAATAAAGCTTAGCGGTCTTTATAGGGGAACTGTCACTATGGGGTAAAATCATAATTTAATCTGAAAACAATATACCACTTCTGTTGTTATTTTGTTTATTCAGTGTTCTACTTTTAAATTATTTTTAGGTACATTTTTAGCTTCCATGTATACACCCTTTGCATGTTACCTGCATTGCTTCGACAGACTGCATATAATAAAAAAACCCAATATACCATATGTAGCTCTAAGAACTTGACTGGAATGTGACTGATTCCCTTAAAATATCAATACACTAATAATAAAGACTGCATCCCACAAAGCTTATACACCTGGTCAAAACGTTATAAAACTTTTTATACATAAAATATATTCAAATGACTGAAATAATTTAGTTATCCAAAACACTTTATGGTTTTAAAATAGAAAAATATATTTTTTTTTTTACAACCGTGATCTGGCATTGAAGTTAACATAAACTATTGGCTTGTTTTTTATTTTTTATTTTACTACTTATTGGATTTTTTCACTTTGATTGATCCATCCCGGTTAACTACCAATAACTTGCCTTTGAAGACTATTTATTTGTGTGACTATAGGGAGATTTTTGCAGAATTTGAGCCCAGTTGATTTGCAAAGTCTTTTTTAACTGTGTTGGATAATGATGTGTGATTAAGTTCTGAAGATTTCTTTTCCATCCATCAGTATAAAATAATGATCTGACAAAATATAGATCATCATTAAACTTTAAAAATAATGATCCTCGACAGTTTAATAGCTATAAAGTAGCATTGTTCCCATTTGACAATTAACATTAAATGTTTGCTAATCATTGGTACTTTTAACACGCAGTTTTTATGCTAACGCTGAAATTGCTTTAAGTTACATTCCTTTAATTTAGTGATTGTGTGCATGAGGATTTGTTACGAAGGAAACAGTTGATTAGGAAGTTAGTGAATGTAGTATTACTAGTGTTAGATTAGGACATCACAGGGGGTCATGCTGTCATGGACAGATCTCAAAAAATAGCTTGAGGTTAGTGAACTGCCTGTTGTGTGGTTATGTGTCAGGTGGTATAGATGTGCTGGGTGGACCATTGGTATCAGTTAGTTATAGAAGAACAAGCAACAATTACTGTTTTTCATTCCATTCTCCATACATGCCAATCAAACATGTACATTTCCATGCCTGTGAGCTCTTTGCGTTTGCCTACTGGGGTAGGTCACCCTCAATCAACCCCATCCTTTGTCTCATAAAGAGCTTCTGGGAGGTGCGTATATGTCCTATACCCCTTGGAATAAACATACCGCATTTGCCCGAATAAAGGCCGCACTTTTTCCGGGGGTGCAGCCTATATTTGGGGTTTAGTGCAGGAATGCACAATTCGTATCCCCTGATGCCCGGGACATGCAGTTCTGGGCGCAGGGCGGGCAGCAGGGTTAGGGGGGCAGAGTGGCAGCATATCTGGGGGGCAGTCAGAGTGCCAGCAAATCTGTGGGGGAGAGTAGCAGCATATCTGGGGAGGCAGTGACAGCATATCTGGGGGGCAGGAATGGCAGCAATCTGGGGGGGGAAGAAGTGGCAGCATATTGGGGGCAAAGTAGGTGCATATCTAGCAGTAATATTGAGGGGAGTCAGAGTGGGCATATCTGTTGGGGTCAGAGTAGCAGCATATCTGTGGGGCAGAGTGGCAGCATATCTGGGGGGGCAGCGTGGCATATGTTGGGGGCAGTGTGGCATATCTTGGGTGCAGAGTGGCATATCTGGGGCAGAGGGGCATATCTATAAGTAAGGTGTATTAAAATGGCTATTGATTTTCTGTTATGTTTTATGTAATATATGTTGGCTAGCTGCATAATAGATACCAAAAATGTTAAAATACAGTTTGGTAGAATACTGTTTTACTATTCCACTAATGTGTATTGTTTTCTAAAAATATAAATTTTTCTAACACCTAACTTTTAGAAGGTGGCCTATAGTCGGGTGCGGCCTATAATCGAGCCAATACGGTACTATTTATTCTGTCTTCCCTTCTATCAATATAGGTACTGCAACAAAGCCCTCTTCATGATGAATAATCAAAGCTAGTCTGGCCTGGTGTGATACACTGAAAACTACCCAGCAGGTCGCTAAGGCTAGTCTGGAAGCCTCCTGCATGTAGCTAGCAGCAACAGATATTTATACCTGGCCATGCACATCAAGAGAAGGAGTAAAGACATAGATACACTGCAAAATGGTAAGCTGCTGTAGAGATAGAAGGCAGTGTGAGATTGTTTAACTGCTCTTTATGCAAAAGGACCTGTGATTATTTCACAAGCAAACCTTTGTGACTGCGACTTTTTATTACGATAGTAACAAACTCCTTGCACCCCTCTTTTTGTGTCTGTGAGTTTGTATCAGTCTCAAATATGACAGTATTAGCATAAGTGCTCTTTATTTTGATTGCTGTACTCTATACAGCTTTTGTGCCTTTTGGCTCACCATAAGAATGCAGAATCATAGACAAGATGCTATTATTATACTTATTTGTGTGAGAAATAGAGCTGTTCCTATTCTACGCTGAAGAAATCTAATAGATAGTAGTGATGGGAATTTCGGATCATTAAAGTGAATCGGATCATTTCGACTCGTTCACTGAAATGATCCGATTCATGATCCGAATCCTCAGATCACTCAGTGTGACTCACAGTTACTGTTTCAGAGTCCCTCTGTAAAACATTCTAACACATTTAACATCTCTTCTAACCTCAAGAATATGATAAAGGACCATATGAAATTATTAGTATAGGCAATAGTCAAAGATATGTAATTATTGGGCATAAATAAATGATAATTAAGATATATTAATATGTTTCAATGGTAGGTTTCAAGGTTTCCTTGACCTTAATTATGGAATGAAGGATTTGCTGAACAGGCAGTCTATAGATAGGATGGTAACTTGTTAATGCATGGTAGTTGTGACTGTAAGGGCATTACAGTAGGCTTAGAGTAGCCACCTAAAATAGGGTTTAGATGTAAAGACCTTAGTGAGCATGTTTACCCAATTAGGTGAAGACCAATAGACTGACATCACTATCCAAGGCACATATAAGCTAGGTACTTGTAAGACATGGGGAGGCATGGGAAGAGAGGCATGGGAAGAGAGGTCAAGAGAAGATGTACTTGCCATCCATGGACACTTCACGTCCCAACACTCCCTCCCTCCATCCTCAGGAATGCATAGGACAGATGTAATGAACTAAATTCCATCCAAGGCTTTTGTAAGACGTTTTGTATTTTTGTTATCTTCTTTTTATATTCTTCGTTTATTTTTGTTCGTATTAAATGTTTCACCTTCGTTTGCATCTAAGTGACTCTGCCTATTTTTGACGCACATACATATTTATGTGTTGTTCCCAATTATCGAAGTTTGTGTTTGGCCCTATATTTTCTTACACCCTCTCTGCAGGTACACTAACGATTGGCCCCGCCCCTTTCAATGAACCCTCCTATCCGTCTACTCTACTGTTGTCACTGAAGGCAGAGAATCGTTCAAAGATTCAAATCTTACAGGGATTCCCCTTTACCTCTAACTGCACCTTAAGTTAACTTTATTAAATTAACCCTCAGCATTAAATTAACACTTAACACCCCATCAACCATAACTGCCCCTAAATTAAACCTAAAGTCCCCATCAACCATACCAATTTATTTAGGTAATTTATCTGGAGTACATGCAATTAATTTAGGGGCAGTTATGGTTGATGGGTCTTTAGGTTATTTTAGGGGCAGTTATGGTTGATGGAGTGTTTAGGGTTGATTTAGGTGCAGTTGTGGTTAATGGGGTCTTTAGGGTTAATTTAAGGGGCATTCATGGTTAATGAGGTGTTTAGGGTTAATTTATGGGCAGTTAAGGACCCCAAAAGTCCCTTGTCTCACTATGTGTTTTGGTTGCAGGCATGTCCGTTTCGGCATTTGTACTTTATTTTGCTTGATTCAATCAGCTTTTTTTCACTTTTGGCTCACCATAAGCAAAAAAGATACCTTTTTGTATAGGAAATCCTTAAATCCATAATATGTTGGGGGTAAAAATCAGAGAAAAAATACTGTAAGTACTGTAAATCCTTAATGTACTTGATAACTATACAGTACCAATCTGCACAGTATATTGCACAAGAACTGTTAACTTTGATATGCAGATATATGACTTTATTATTAATCAAAATAAATGTTCTTTTTATTGTGTCAATATGAGTTTCCTGATTCCCTTTGTTTATACATAAGTCTTATAAAATGCTTGTGCAATGAATGTGTTAGATAATTCTAAAACATTGGCAAGCAATGGAATAATTAAGTGTTTAAACAATGATAACGGAAATCATCCAAATCTTGTATATTTTTGTATTAAACAAATATGTCACTTTTATCTTTCAAACTTCAAATAGCATGAAAACGGACTCCTTTAGATGGGCTAATCCATTTTTTCTGAAGCAATTATTCAACAAGAACTGCTAAATAACATTATTACAACACATCTAAGTTAAAACATTTTGAAATACTTACTTGTGCAGAGCTTCTCAACCCAAGACACTTTACCCTGTATAATTATATTGCTTGTAACATTTGATTACAGTTGTTCTTTAAGGATTTAGTTTAACTCAGGGCTTCCTTAAACTAATAACTAGTTGTAAAGCATTGGTTAAGATCAAAATCAAGCCCCGCATGATTTATTGGGGGGGATCTGTCCTCCCTGGTTCCTACACCCATGCGGTAGAGAACTACAAGGTGATGATACAGATGTTTTAGTCGGTAAACACTTTTTGACCACCTTCAGGTCTGGTGTTGTTTAAGCATCTGTATTTATGAATGACAATATCTGAATATGACTGTCTTGCCAATACAGGAAGCTACATTTGTTTTATAGGTGGTTTTACTATTTTAATTTTGCAGACTCAAGCGTTCAGCTAAAGCGAATGGAATCAGTAGTGCATAACTTTAGACAAGTCAAAATAATGACTTTGTACCTGGGCACTAAGATTTACATTTTGAAAGTGTGTCTTATAGCATTATAATAGCAAAGCAATTTCAATAACCGGAAACGTAACAGAAGAAGCTGTGTGGTGATATTTTAAACAGCAGGAGATGCTACTTTGGTGCTGATTTTTGTGTATGCCCTATAGATCACAACTCGGTAGGTTACTTGTATTATTCTTGCCGATAATGAATATAATAATAAAGCTGCTTCAACAACAAAGGAATATTGTAATGTGATTTTAAATCAACCTGACAATCAAATAACAATTATCACCAACACAAACAATTTCAGGTCATATTGCCGTCTTACTTTGAAAACAATATCATTATATGCTATATTTTCTTTAGATAGTTTTATTTACATATGAACAAAAACACCAAAGAAGGCTAATTTATTTTTATCATACCTGAAAATCCTGGGACGAGTTTTTTCCAGGATGCTCCGGGTATCAAATCTGTTAATTGGGGCAGCCCTATTACCGTGTGCAAAATATATTAAATTAATAAATTACATTTATACTTAAACCTCTACCCCGCTATGCATGAAATAAGGTGTAAGATGCGGAGGGGAGCATAGTTAGGCTCTTTACCTCACTAGATGCAAATTATGAGCCCTTCTCATACAAGAGGTGGGAATTTAGTGGTCACATGATTTTTTTTTGATTTTTTTTTTCATGCCGGGGTGGATTTCACTAAAATTGAACTAGCGGATTGAAACTTCGCAGCCAGTCACACCTACTTGAAAACAATTGATATATTAGGGAATATACCAGTACCTTTGCCATTCGTTGCATGCAACTTCAGTCGAGTCACAATGCTAAACCTTGATTTGACTGAATGTGTTCATATTGTCCCTTTTCAAGCAATTTATACAAAAAAATGGGAACTGAGATGCATATTAATGTACTATGGGTAATCTATATATATTTAAAGGCTGATTGGTTTTGACATATTTAAAGGCATAATTAATTAATTTATAGTGTATTCCCTATCATGCAGTCAATCATCTTTTTGTATAATGTATTTCTTTCCTGCAACCTTTCTCTAAATTGTTTTACATTTCTCTTCAGAGAAGGGCAAGCATTTATTTTATTAGTGTTGCCAATAAGTTGAATAACCTTTTACCACTGCACATCAAGAACACTTGAAATGGAGAAGTGGGTCAAAGATTGTCCTATACATATTGTAAAGCATCAATGGTATCACATAAAACCTAGTGAGTATACGATTACTACTAATGGTATTATTTATGCTATCAATTTTAGTAATATCCTAAAATCATATACACCAAGGTTTTTTTTTTATAAAGTATAGATCTTACTTGGAAACACAGTTAACATTAGAACCTGCAGTTTATTTATCACAAATACCATAAGGAAATAGACAGAAAAATAATATATTTCATCATCAATCAGGTTTGACCAAATGTACATCATCTGTTTTTACTGAGTGACCCTCAATAGTAACAACACAGAGCATAAGCAGCAGCATGCATTCAAACTATAATAGGTAAGGTTTTCTAAGAAACCTTACAAGATTATAACCTATTAAATACACATTATTGGTGAATTTGTTTATGATTAATCCAGTATGTACTTAAAACTGGAAGAACTGTGGGTAAATTCTATTGTTACAGTGTGTAGGTATGATGGGAGTATGCAATGTAATGGAATTTATCAGTGCAACTAACTTCAGAACATCTTGACCTTTGTGCACTAGATTTTATTTAGAGAGTGCCAGTAGATTCCGCAGTGTTATTGCAAAGTGAATAACATTAAAATTGACAATAACATTAACATGTTAAGACATACTGTTACAGCATTTTTATTGCGGTGAGACACATAGGCAGAGAAAAATATTGATGTGTGAAACGGAACGTGATTTTCATTGCCTCAACCATCCAAGTTGCAGAAAGTTACTATAATGATCCTGGGCCAATAACCATAGCGTCAATATTTCTAGTTCGTATTGCTACCTAGTTCTTAAAATGATGGTGATATAACAAGATATATGATTTTAAAGGGGTTAGCATTTCCCACTTATTGTTGATTCACTAACTTGTTTCTGCAACTTTCCAGCATGACCTGTTTATTCATTATCAGTAGACTTGCGTTATGGCGAGTTGCAGTATGGTTGTGCTTCAAACAATTCGGTGGGTGCTGAAGTGTTTGCCTCTCTCCACCCTACTCCACAATTAGGAGTAAGGGTTTTATATACTCAGTGATACTGCCACAGTCCTAAGAAGCCTTATTCCAACGATACAAATGGAGAAAGGCTAACTTACATTTTAAATTTGCAAGCTACTAACACAGCATCTATGGCTAATGGAAATCTAGATGAGAGTTGTTGAAGACCATTCTATGAGTTGCCGTTAGTTCATTCTGGAGGGGTTCCTTTACATGCAATTCATCCAGAAGGAATGAAAAAAATATCTCTTGGAGTTTTGGGGCTGTATGCTTTTAAACGTGGTAAATATGTATGTCATGCAAATGAAGATGTAGTAATGCTTTAATATGTTCCTCAGTGACATGGAAACTGTTTTTACTTTACAAATATTTTGAAAACATAGCATACCTTAATACATTTTTTTCCATAACAGCTGCAAACAAGTGCAAGTATCTTAAAATATATATTACTGAATTGTTTACTGATGCTGTATAGTGAATATGTTAAAAAAAATAAACTTGTTAATATTTTGACATTTGACTTGTGTTGAGATATTTCTAGATAGAAACATTGCAGTCTGGCTGTATGTTTTATACACCAAAGAATTACTTAAAATGTGGCAATAGCCGCAAGTGTCTTATTATATATTTTGTTTAAAAAAATTGTGGCATGGAGCCAATTTAAAATAAAAAATGACTGGCTGAGAATATTTTTAATATAAAGAGGTGAGAGGGAATGCATGGCATTGCGCTGCTTCCCAAAGGAAGCCTTCCAGTATATTGCGGTTAGAGTTTATTGAAAAGAAATCAATACCAGTCATGAACGTATGCCTAGAAAAGATTTTATAATATATTTGAAACAACAAAATGTATTACTGTTATATCCTATTCAAAAGTATAGCAAGAAGGTTGTCTTAAAACACAAGATTACTTACAGACCTTGTCACTCTTATTTATTTAAAGTGGGAAAATATTTAGCAAGGCTATACTATGGGCCTGGGCTATACTTTTAATCATGTTTTGTAGAGTAGGCACTAGTAAATTGAGATGGGACACATGGACTGACTCTAGCCATTTTGTTACACAAGTAAAGATGCACATTACACCATTAAAACTCTCCTTGCAAGGTAAAGCTCACCAGATATATATTTAGGATAGAAGAGATTAATCCTACTGAGACATAAATAAGATACTACATGGGGAAGAGAAGTGGGAGAGTCTTACACTGCGGCATATGTGATGTGCGAGATATGTTAAATTCTTGAAATGCTATACATATGGTATTAATACTCTGTAGTCTCCCCTGTTAAGTGAGTAATTGTGCATGCATTATCGTTTGGAATTGTTAGAACACCTACCAAAAATAGTTTGTTATTTTGAAAATAATATGTAGAATGGATCAGAACACTTGTTGTAAGTAAAGCTTTCCATTGCTATAGAAACACCCCTTTTACAATCACGCCTTGTTACCTATGTGTGAAGAACATTTCAGTCCAATCTCAGGCCTTTTTTCCCCAAATAGATTTTTCATTGTACTAATTACTTATTTCAGCTTCCACATATGTAGCATGCTGCTTCTGCTTCAACATCAATTGAGTGGTCAATTAAGTTAAGGGTTAATGCAACTGAAAATAATCACCTCTAGTCTCATGTTAACACACACATGGAAACTCATATGTTTACTAATATACAAGCTGTTTATGAATATGCTACATACAAGTTTAAATCTTTCCAGTTACAGAAAAGGGCATGTGAGTTCAATAGCAACTCATGTGTCCCTGTCTGCAACTTGCAAGATCTCTGAAAAAAATAAATAATTCTTACCAAATGGCATGTACATTTTAATCTTCAACCCTCAGGTAATAGAATGGGCTTCCCAGGTTAATATAAATGGTCAGCATGAAATATATGCAGCAGAGAGAGATAGAGTATGCAGATTACTGGAAGGGACCCGTGATCTTTCTTCTGAACCATATTCCTTCCAGTATACCAGTTAGTGAATGACATTCCTGAATCCAGAATGGCTTGAACTTCATATTCAAAATAAGAGTCTACCCTGACAGGCTTGGGTCAAGGAGTTTATTTTGTGAATCTGTTATAGGCAAGAGGTTTGAGTAAGGAAACATGAAACACACAAGGAATACAAAGAGAGAAAGGCAAGAGTAATTAATATGCCACATAGTTAATTATAAGAAGGACTCACAAGGGATCAATGGCGCAAGCTTCATCCAAGCGACTTTGAGCTTAATATCTGGAATGTCTGGAATGAGGGGTAAGGGGTACCACAGGGCAGAAGTTCTTCAGCTTGTTTTTTATCACAGACATCAAAATATTCTTTATAGAGCGTGAGCAAGTAATCACCAAAGAAATAGATATAGGCTTGACTAGGACTTTCTGTAGGCAGTGTGTCCGTCTGCCAGTTGATTGTAGGGTTTTGCCTCTGAAGGGAGACCCAAAACAATGCGGTATATGGGTGACGAAATCACATGAAATGTCATTGATTCCTAGAGTATTAGCCCCACACAGACGAGTAGAGGAAAGGGTCGTGGAAGCCAGCTGCAACGTCCATCAATAGCCTGGACATACCCTGCTGCTCTGGAGTCAAGCACGACAAATGTAGAAAGTGAGATATGATTCCATTCTATGGAGACAGGAACTAGGACAATATTTCTTCTACTAGGGGGAGCAGCAATAAAGCCACTTAGGCAAGGCTCCCTTACTTGGTCTAAGTGCAATAGTTTTCCACCTTATTAGAAGATCTGGCATAATCTCACTTTTGACCACAGTAGTGGCAAAGACCCTCCGATCTTCTGCAGACCCTTTCAGCCAGCGATAGTTTGGGAGCCCCTAACTGCATGGGTTCTTCAGATGCTGAAGCAGAAACAGGCAGACCAGCAACTGTCATGGATCAGGGGCACCGAAAATACACTCTTTCGGGACTTTTGGACTGTGTTTGTCTTTCTCTCACCCTGTTGTCAAGTATGAAAACCATCTACTTTTTTAAACTCCTTTTGGTAATCCCTGGTAGACAGTTCATCTGTGAGATTTTCAGACAGGCAATCTTAAAAAACTACAATGAGAGCCTCAATAGATCGGTTAACTTCAGCAGCAATAGTCTTTAATTTGTTAACCCCGTCATCAACTGATCTGGAACTCTGAGAAACATGTAATAGAGACAAGTAGGCTTGTCCCAGAGTGGAGAAGCCCAACACAAGGCCTTGCCAGCCAACAGGGAGATAAAGTTAGCCCACGTTAGCCCTCTCTGATGGGAATATTTGAGGGGTGAATACAAACTAGATTGATTGGTTCAGAAACCCTCTACTGCTTTCTGAAAGTGGAAGCAGGAGTTATGGTTGTAGGAGTAGCTTCTTGACCAGTAGATGTAGCAGGAGCAAAAGCACCTTCATTTCTAAACCGACAGGACCACACCACCCACATTGCTCTGGTGAGTATGCTCTAATCAGGACCCTCGCATTGGCTGGCAGCAGCCTGCCTACAAGCAATGGGTCCCGGCAACGTGACAGCATCAATTCAGCTCTCCTGCAATTGAGTGTTAATTTCTACTTCTAATTTAATCAAAAGTTGCATGCCCTCTCCATTTAGTGAATAGACCTCTCAATGCCTAATGCTTGTTAGACATCCTTTAGCTTAACAAGGCAAACAAGAGAAAAACAAAATGTTTGATACCAATTATAGAGAGGTCATCAAAGCAATCGCAGGCAATAAAAATGTTTACTTCAAACTTGTAAACTACACTAGGGAAATCTTTACAGCCAACCGATACACTTGATAAACTAAAGTGAAAGAATGCTCCATAAAAAAATCCTTTGCATTGCCATTAAATAATAAAAAAACATGTATGGTCATAATTTGACTCAAGAAGCATATAAATAATTTGACAGAAAAAGCCAAGTGCAGTAAATTACAAATAATTAAAGCTAGCATTAAAAAAATAAATCATTGCTATTTTATAGTTTAAAAAGTTTCTCCTTGTCTGGTATTATCCACGTGAAGCAAATTTCATTAGTTATGTTTTCCTTTGAGAACATGAATCACTTCAAATATATTTTCAAATATTTATTTTCTTGTAACAAATAATTAGTCATATGCAGTTTGTCCTTGATGTTCTGCTCACAGGTTAATACCACAGAGTTCGACAAATTTGGTTTCGATGCTGGAGCCCAGCCAAAAAGTTTAGGATATTTATTTGGGGCAGTACAACATATAACATATGTTTCTTCAGTGCTACACCACTTTGTACAGTACTACTGTTAACCCCTTCATGACAAGGAGTATTTTATACCATAAATATTAACGCTTGGATGTTTAACCAATATTCTTACACTTACACACACTAAAACCATATAGTAACACATGCTAACGTATTATGCTCACAATCACTAACTCCTTACAGTAACACACAAGCTAACATTCTACACTCATGTACACACATGCTAATAAATACACTAACACACACTATGTGCTGACATAGGCACTCATGCCTATGCCACACCATAACAAACACAACACTATACACATACTATCCAATAATATACGCATTGGCTAACACTATTCATATATATATATAAAACCACACAATCTAACACTATTCATAGATACACACTGAATATGGCACAACAATAAAGTAGACACACTGACTCTAGCATTATACATATCAATACATACACGCTGATATTTTTATTATTGTTATTATACTTTATTTATAAAGTGCCGACAGATTCCATAGTGCCGTACAAGATGAAAATGTTACAGATAATGACAAGTACAATACAGCAATTGACATACAGATACAAGAGGAATGAAGGGCCCTGATCCCGCAGGAACTTACAATCTAGGTGGATAAGGGGTGAGAAACAGGAGGTGAGGACTGCGTGGTAGTGAATGATGTTAATGTAGGGTTGTAAGGGTTGTAAGTGGGTGAGAGAGAAGTTTTGATGTTCATGTCACCTGAAGAGAAAAGTTTTCAGGGAGCATTTGAAGTAGGGTAGAAGAGAAGTCCTGTAGGCGGGCATGGGAGGAGGTGATAAGTGAAGATGCAAGGAGCAGGTCATTGTTGGATCTTAGAGGACAGGCTGGAGTATATTTGCTGATGAGGGAGGATAGGTAGAGGGGAGTGCTATTAGTGAGAGCTTTGTAGGATAGAGTTAGTATTTTGAATTTAATTCTGCTATAGATGGGGAGCCAGTGGAGGAACTCGCAGAGAGGTGCGGTAGATGCAGGGCGTCGGGTGAGATAGGTTAGTCTGGCTGAGGCATTGAGGACAGACTGGAGGGGGGATAATCGGGAGAGAGGGAGGCCAGTAAGTAGGTTGTTGCAGTAGTCTAGATGGGAGATTACGAGGTAGTGGATTAGTTGTTTTGCGGTGCTGGCAGTCAGGAATGGATGAATTTTGGAAATGTTGCATATTTGGGTGTGGCAGGATTTAGAGAGTGATTTGATGCGAGGGATAAAAGATAGGTTTGAGTCTAGGGTCACTCCGAGGCAGCGGACTTGTGGTGAAGGAGAGATAGTGGTACCATCGACAGTGATAGAAAGGTAAGAAAGGGGAATAGAGTAAGAGGGAGGGATTAGAAGGAGCTCAGTCTTAGACATATTTATCTTGAGGTGGTGAGAGGCCATGCAGGAAGAGATGCCAGATAGGCAGCTGCTGATCTGAGAGAGGACAGATGCAGAGAGATTTGGGTGGAGAGATAGATTTGTGTGTCGTCTGCATTGAGGTGGTATTTGAAGTCAAAGCTGTCTAAGTTTTCCAAGTGAGGAAGTATAGATGGAGAATAGTAGAGGACCCAGGACAGAACCCTGAGGTACTCTAACAGACAGAGGCATTGAAGAGGAGGAGTCACCAGCAAAAGACACAAAGAAGGATCTTTTGGAAAGATACAAGTTAATCCAGGAGAGAGCAGTGTCACGGAGACCAAGAGATCTGAGAGTCTGTAGGAGGAGGGAGTGGTCGACTGGGTCAAAAGCAGCAGAGAGGTCAAGTAAGATTAGGATAGAGTAGTGGCCATTGTTTCTAGCAGATAGAAAGTCGTTTGTGACTTTGGTGAGAGCAGTTTCAGTCGAGTGCTATGGGCAGAAACCAGATTGCAGGGGGTCAAGCAGGGAGTTAGAGGACAGAAAGTGGGTTAGACAGTCGTAGATTAGTTTTTCTAAGAGTTTAGATGTTTTTGGAAGTAGTGATATGGGGCGGTAGTTAGCAGGGAAATTTGGATCAAGGCAGGGTTTCTTGAGGATGTGAGTGACCTGTGCATGTTTGAATGGGGATGGGAATATACCAGTAGAGAGTGAGGAGTTAAAGATGTGAGTGAGGGCAGGAGTAAGGCTAGAGGAGAGTGATGAAATTAGGTATGAAGGGATGGGTTCAAGAGGGTATATAGTAAGGTGTGAGGAAGACAGTAGAGCGTGAACTTCGTTCACTGTGGTTGGGGGGAAGAAGCTAAGAGAGGCAGAGGGTTGATCGCGGAAGGAGGAGGAACGTGGAGACCATGCACTGGAATGTTGTTGCGGATGGATTGTGGGTTTTTTTGGAAATATATTACAGTATACACACATATACTCACAGACTGACTCCAGCACTATACATATACACACAGTATACCCATACATATACTACGCTCCTACCTTATAGAGACCTGTCACACTGTTGCCTTTGTGAATCCGTCACCCATGGCCGGCCCAAGACATAATGCCACCTGGGGCGAAGTTTAAAATTCAGCCCCCCCACAGCCGACGCCAGGGGTCATTATCTACCCTTCCTCTCCCTCCCTATTATCTACCCTCTCCCCCCCTTTTGTATGTCACTTACCTTGCAGCAGTCCTGTGGCAAGTCTCCCTGCTTGCCACGGTGCGCACTGCTTTACTGCTGAGTGCCGGAAATGACGTCACCTTCCGGTGCTCAGCATTACAAGCCGGCACCGAGACCGAGCTAGAGGGCTTGCAGAGGAGAGAGAGGGGCGCCGAGCGGGTACCGACAACTTGGTAAGCAAAAACCATTCTGCGCTCCTCTCTCTCTTCCGCTTAAAAACAAAAAGGCGCTTGGAGCGTCCAAGTGCCGCCTCTTCAAAAGTGCCACCTGGAGCAATTACCCCACTCTGCTCCATGGTAGGGCCGGCTCTGCCGTCACCCTATGCTTTTCAGTGAAGCGGGGTGACTTAATGAATCCTGATGTGCCGGAATCACAATGCTAGCCCTGGCCAGTTTTTACCCTCTTGTCCAGCAAAACCCTGGGTACTAGGAAGTAGTTTCTGGCACCCGGGATTTGTCGACTCCTGAAATACCATAACAAAGCTTTTCAATTAAAGCATCTTGCAAGTCTCTTTCATAACACTAATAAAAGATCAATTCTGGTTTATGATTAATTAATTGTGAAAGGTGTGCAAAGGGAAAGTGGTTGCATAGTTTCCATATATTTTAATTTCTGGAGACGTTAATGGTTGAAAAAATATGAATTACTTTTGTATGAATGACGTGAGAAAATTGACAATTATGTTGAAACTAGAAAGGTCAGGATAATATCAAATAAATTAAAGAAAATGCTTCTAGCAAAGCACAGAGACATTTTTGTCAAACTTTATTAGAAAGCTATTAAAATTATACAACATAGTTCAAATAACATGGAATAAAACAATTGCTACAGAAAATCTAATTTAAAAATGAATATGAACTAAAGATATTGAAAAAGGTTGATCACCTGCTTGGTATGCCTACTTACATCTTTTTAGAAAATGTCTGCTCATCACACTAAACCACCAGCTCTAATGCTTGTACATTTGATTGCTCTGTCCTAGCTGTAGCACTAGGTTTTAGCACTGCTTAAGGCGTCATAATTTTATATAATAATATATTATATATATATATATATATATATATATATATATATATATATCTCAAATCAATTTAGGCATGGCGGGGAAAAAGTGCAATGGAAAAACCCTCCACTAAGGTAGCAGACTTTATTAAATGCTCATCGACATGATCGCCTTTTTGCCTATATATCCACTTTTTACATGGATATGGATGCCTTTAGAGTAAATGTCTACATTAATAGACAGCCTTTAAACAAAGCCCAGGAAAGAGGTACAATAGCTAGATCATCAGTTGAGGAAACTGATCTACTAGTGGAGGAAATAGCTAAAATGAAGGGGGGTCTTATAATCATGGGTGACTTTAATCTCCCTGATGTGAACTGGAAAACGAAAGTAGCTGGTTGTGCCCGGAGTGCAGATATTCTGAACTCCCTACTGGGATTATCTTTAAAACAAGTCGTTGAGGAGCCAACTGGTAAAGAGGTCATATTGGATTTAGTGTTCACAAATGGAGATTTGTTAACAGGTATTTCTGTAGGTGAAAGTTTGGGATCTAGTGATCATCAGTCTGTGTGGTTTTATATACGAACAGTGACTGAGTCACACCACACAAAAACAAAAGTTTCAGATTTTAGAAAAGATGTATAGAGGAGTCATTATCAGACTGGGACAATTTAAATAGAGTCCAGGAGGAATGGGAATGTTTAAAAGTTGTATTATTGAAGATAACAGAAAATTGTATTAGGCTGGTCAGAAAGAGTAAAAAAAATAAGAAACTGCTGTGGTACTCTACAGAAGTGGCCAAAATCGTGAAAGACAAGAAGTTAGCCTTTAGTAGATACAAAAATACCCAAAGTGAGGAAGATAGACAGATCTATAAAATTAGGCAGAAAGAGGCAAAGAAAGTTATAAAAACTGCCAAATCACAGGCAGAAGAGCGAATTGCCCTATCAGTAAAAAATGGAGATAAAACATTTTTTAGATATATAAATGAGAAAAGGAAAGTTAAACAAGGATTAGTTAGACTAAAAACAAAAGGCATATATGTAGAAGAGGATAAAGGTTTAGCTGACTGCCTCAATGAATATTTCTGTTCAGTTTTTACAAATGAAAATGAGGGAATGGGACCTCAGTTGAGAAAAAAAGACTGAATCATTTGAAATATCTGAGTTTATCGAGGCGGAGGTTCTACTTCAGTTGTCTAAGGTAAAGACAAATAAGTTGATGGGGCCTGATGGGATACACCCCAAGTTATTAAAAGAGCTTGGTGGTGTAGTAGCAAAACGGTTAACTGATTTATTTAACGAATCATTGGTAACGGGAGTCATCCCAGGGGATTGGGAATTAGGGAATGTTGTACCCATTCACAAAAAAAGGCAGTAGGGAGAAGTCGGGCAACTACAGGCCAGTTAGTCTTACATCTGTAGTGGGGAAATTAATGGAAATAATGTTAAAGGAAAGGATTGTCGAACATCTGAAGTCACATGGGTTTTTCATATCAAAAACAACATGGGTTTACCTCAGGAAGATCATGCCAAACCAATCTTATAGAATTTTTTGATTGGGTGACTAAGGTGGTGCAGTAGACATTGCGTATCTGGATTTCAGCAAGGCCTTTGACACTGTGCCACATAGAAGACTTATAAATAAACTGCAATCTCTGAGTTTAGATCCCAATGTTGTAGAATACATTTGGGAGCGGCTGAGTGACAGACAACAGAGGGTTGTCTATATGTATATATTCAGAGCAAAGTCTTGTTACCAGTGGAATACCTCAGGGATCTGTACTTGGACCCATTCTCTTTAATATTTTTATTAGTGATATTGCAGAAGGTCTTGTAGGAAAGGTATGTCTTTTTGCTGACGACACAAAAATTTGTAACAGGGTTGATGTTCCTGGAGGGAGAAGTCAAATGGCAAATGATTTAGGTAAACTGGAAAAATGGTCAGAGCTGTGGTTATTGGCATTTAATGTAGATAAATGCAAAGTAATGCATCTAGGGCATAAAAATCCAAGGACAGAGTATAGAATATTTGATACTGACCTAACCTCAACGTGTGTGGAAAGGGATTTAGGGGTAATTATTTCAGAGGATTTAAAGGTAGGTAGACAATGCAGTAGAGCAGCAGGTAATGCGAGCAGAATGCTTGGTTGTATAGGGAGAGGTATTAGCAGTAGAAAGAGGGAAGTGCTCATGACGTTGTACAGATCACTGGTGAGACTACAAGGCCCTTTTTGTAGCCATTATTTTGATTATAGTTATCTTTATGCTTTCTTGTGCTCCCACAAACGCAGATTTAGGGCATCTCACAGTATGCTGATTCCTTTTCTGGTAAATTCAGAGATGGAATGTCTGCCCTATGAATTTTAGGTTTGCTTTATTGATGACATAGATATATTTTACACATTTTAAGGGAAATAAGTGCCACTTAAGGAAACTGGAACTTTGAACAAAAATGACCCAGATTTAAAAGCAACTACTACATTGAGGCTATGTTCAATATCCTATAGTGTTATAATGAGACATACATTTCAAATGTTATGTAGGAAGCCAGACAGACAACTACAGAGTAGCTGTACTAGTAAAATTAACAATTAATTTTGACATGGAGAAAAAGTTAAGTTTAGCCACTTTTACATTCATTATAAGAAATGAATCCATGCCAATTGAAAAGGTAAATTTCTGAACATAACATATTAGTTAAGCTTATAAGTAAATGTACAAATTCATTAAGTCAAGTAAGTTAATGATATCTGCTTGTAATAACTTGCAGAGGGAGAGCAGAACTTGAAGAGAGGAAGTATGAAGAACAATGAAAGAGACCTAAAAAAAGAACTGGGATAACAGCCTGGATTAATTTAATACGGCAGTTAATGAGTATTTGTTGCTTCGGATAGCAGTGTAATGTATGCATCTTCATTTTCAGATAGATTTAAATATTAGGGAAATTGTTTGAAATTAACAATACTAAACTATTAAAGGAGAACTTCAGCATTAGTATGTTAAATGCATCTTGGAGTATCTTTTGTATGGACTTCAGAGGATTTTACTACATGCAAACATATAAAGGCGTCATTAGTCACCGGATTACTTATGTCTCATCTACCTTACCCCAGCTGCTTCTACTGAAAAGCAGGTACCATACAACAACACGCTTCTTGCACATGCTTAGTGGACATTGCCTTCTAGTCAATGAAATCAGTGGGAGTAGCAGTAGGACTGCTCCTTCGATGGGGTCAATGGGAGAGTTACTAAACATGTGCAAGAAGCTTACGTACTACTGCTTCCTGGTTTTCAGCAGAGGCAGCCAAGGAAGACTTGGATCAACAACGGTCTTATTTTATAAGTCTAATAACAAAAGAATATGTGTTCCAGTTTCCATGCAGTAAGATCCACTGGAGTACATTACTCATTAAAAATGACTTCATTTATGAAGTACCCACAAGTATGCTTGGGGCTTCACGAATACAATGCAAAAGACAGGGGAGATATAGTAGTAAGTCCAAGTGTCACACATATAATAAAACTGGAGTTTTCTGCCACAAAGTCTATGAATAATATTACATTTAATGTTTAAATATTAAATACATATTTGACACAGAGGATATTTTTTTTTAATTTAACACCACTGGCTTGTTGACAGCTGCAATATTATGATACTGTGCCAGTCCTTTACACTTGGTATGCATATGAAGCAATATTTTAAAAACATAATAAAAAATATGTAGCGTTTGATAATTCTGCTGTTGCAAACTTTTAGATGAGTTTGGTTCTTAAGAAGTTTTTAAGCAAATTGAGCAATTTCAAATTATGCTATTTTAAATTATCTTCACTCATGCAGATATGGAAATGTAGAATTATATTCATGTACTAGTATGACTTATTTTTTCCTATGTTTTTTTAGCAAAAATATATGAATCATTTGTTACTATAGGCTAAAATAGTGAGAAAAATAACTGAGAAATGACCTAAGGGAAATAAAGACAGATGATTTTGGGTTTGTAGGCATTTGCAAAATTTTGAAGTAGTACACCATAAACACACACAGAGTCAATTATGGATTTTAATTTAATTTGAGACAGGTTTTAAAATCCTAATTTACTTTTTATTGCATTTATATAGCAATAAGATTTTCCATTATACTTATTACCAATGAGCTAACATAAAAGAAGAAATATATAGGAAACAATACTAATCTTAGAACAAAATAAATAAACAAACCAGCAAAACCCAAATCCCAAACTTCAGGCTTTTTACTCACATTATTTAATTTTGTTTTTATAAGCACCATTTGTAAGTTGTTCAGATTGCTCTTCTTTATTTGCTTATCCAAATATATGTTTGAAGGGGATCCAGGTAACCATAGAAATAATTATATCGTTTACCTTCCTATAATTTTGATGGACGTAATACAAATCTTTATTCCCCATGCTAATAATTGCAATAAATGAAGGGGAAAAAAGACAGAAACCATTCATTTCGGTAGAAATACAGAGGTGTTTTTTTGATCCAGAAGCAACATTTGATGGGTTTTCAAAGGGGGTGGTCTCTGGCACCTTCTGGACTCACCTTTCTCCTACAAAAGCACCATTTCAAGGTTTAGGAAAACATCCAGACTTGATTTTACACTGCGA
Organism: Spea multiplicata; assembly: GCA_009364415.1. Classification (NCBI taxonomy): domain Eukaryota; kingdom Metazoa; phylum Chordata; class Amphibia; order Anura; family Pelobatidae; genus Spea; species Spea multiplicata. The sequence goes on from VKOC01048917.1 coordinate 29,082, forward strand.
GGCCACCAGTAACAGCAGCACTTCATCAATGGACACACATCTAGCAGCATGCTATGGGATTGAATAAGGAAGGTGATATGGTAGCAGCAGCAGTTGTAGTAGGGCACTGGGTAGACACTGGCATAAATCCATATATATATAGGACACTGAATCTTGCCCAAAATATTTATAAAATTGATCCCTCAGAGTATTATAATAACTGACAGCCATTTACAAGTGTGATAAAAATGCTACAAATATTTAATCTGTTAAACTGAAGAAAAAAATACTACTGCTGATCCCAAGGCTGACATTTAGATGGAACTGTAGTATTGTTATTAGATGTCCTGGATACACAATATTACTTATGGATCTTATTTTTATTTGTTGGAAAATAAAATGTAATAATTATTTCTATGCAAGGGAGCATAATAAATTATATTTTACTCCTTATTTTATGCTATGCACTACCATCATCCCTCTCTTGTTCTAAATGTAAAAAGCAATACTCCTGCAATCACAGGAGTTATCGGCATTTGACTGATGTCAAGTGCAATACATAGAATTACTAGACTTGTGCATTCAGATTCATACAATTACACATTTACAGAATTTTGGTGAATTCTTCACGAATTGCATGAAAACAAAGCAAAGAGCTCTGAAAATCATGGACCCACATTGACTCACACTCTCACTCTCTCATTCTCGTTCAAGCTCTCTTTCTAAATGTTTCCCTTCCTTCTCTGACGACCACTTCCGCATCTTCATCTTCTATCTATTATCTTCTCCCTTGCCTTCTCTCCTCTTTTCTCTTCTCTCTTCAATCTTCAATATATCTTCTATCTTCGTCCGCATTTCCATGGACATAATCTCATGGGAACTTCCCCTAAAATGGCGGCACTTGTGGTGACTGACATATTAACTCATGGAATATAGTGGATGCATGGAAGGGTAATCCAGCAGAGGTGGTTCGTTTCTTTGTGTAAGCGTTGGTTAATGTGATGGTGGATTAAATCAGTTTCTTTGTACATGCCCTCTGTATCTGTTCTGGCCAGAAGTGTCATCTTCCAAGATGATCCCTGTGGTGATTTATGGCCTAACTGATAAGGATCCTGAGTTATAGGAATTCCATGCCTAGCTTAAGTGGAGGGGTTTCCATCACCTTTAGCCCACCATAACTTATTGGCACATCAAAGATGGGAATTCATTCTTAGAAAAGGTATTATAGATGGTCATGTGGCCAGAGGGGTGTTTTCTTTGCAAAAGAGTCTGATTTAGGGGCAATGCAAGGACCTCAAAGAAAAACTCCCCAATTTACTCTGATTGGAACAACATCATAAGAAACCATCAGGACTTAAGGAGTTCCCACAGGCCTGTTTATGGAAAAAACTTGTGAGTGAGGGTCCTTTGTTTAAGTCCCTTTGTTTTTAAGAACTGTTTGCTGTTATTTTTCTTTTGTATGTCTTGTTTTTGTAATTGTGGCACTGTGTAATCTTTGTCTTTTTGTTATTAAAATATTAATAATCCAAATCTGTCTTTGGGCTCTAGTATTGATATCCACAAACCCAGGGCCGGCCGAAGACGTAACGCCGCCTGGGGCGAAGTTTAAAATCCGCCCCCCACGCCCGGCGTCGGCGGGGGGGGGCGGCATTTTAAACTTCGCCGACGCCCCCCCCCGGTACTTACCTTTAAAGAGTCCTGCGGCGAGTCTCCCTGCTCTGCCACCGTGCCGGCTTGTAATTCTGAGCGCCGGAAATTGACGCCACTTCCGGCGCTCAGCATTACAAGCCGGCACCAAGACCGAAGAGGGAGACTCGCCGCAGAGGAGAGAGAGAGGGGCGCCGAGCGGGTAAGCGAAAACCACTCTGCGCCCCTCTCTCTCTCTTCGGTTTCAAAAAAAAAAAACGCTCGGGGCGGCAAAGTGCCGCCCCTACTAAAGTGCCGCCTGGGGCAATTGCCCCAGTCTGCCCTATTGTAGGGCCGGCCCTGGGTGCGGTGGTCCAGATCCTGCAAATGCATGGAGGGTCAGATCTTGAGCCCTGAATTCAGGAAACAAAGACAGAAATAGAAGTCTTATGCAACAGATTCATTTGTTTGGGTACTTGTGCACTGCTTTGTGATTTATGACACATTCTGTAAAGTTTGTGTATTGTATAAATAACGAGGTTTGGCATGAACTAGAATTCCCATAGCAGTGCCAAAGAACCTTTGAGAAGTACTTTCACAAAACATTTCAGAATATAGTCTACTGACAGAATCCTTCTTGCAACAGCTGAAAAGGTATGTTATATATTTTCCCCTTTTACTAACACAATGTAGCTGTTTGTACTCCCATATACTCACTATATATATATATATATATATATATATAATATAGTACATACATACATACATACATACACACATACACACATACACACACATATACACACACACACACACACTCACTGGCCACTTAATTAGGGTCAACTTGCTGCAGTTCAAACCGAGCATCAGAATGGGGAAGAAAGGAGATTTAAGTGACTTTGAACGGGGTATCAATTGCTTGTTAACAGAAATAGCTAGTCACCCAATCATGTGGCAGCAGCTCATTGCATTTAGGCACGTAGATGTGGTCAAGACAACTTGCTGAAGTTCAAACCGAGCGTCAGAATGGGGAAGAAAGGGAATTTAAGTGACTGTGAACGGGCATGATTGTTGGTGCTGAGTATTTCAGAAACTGCTGATCTTCTGGGATTTTCATGCACAACCATCTCTAGGTTTACAGAGAAAATATCCAGTGAGAATCAGTTGCATGAAAATGCCTTATTGATATCAGAGATCAGAGGAGAATGGGCAGACTGGTTCGAAATGACAACAGTAACTCAAATAACCACTTGTTATAACCAAGGTATTCAGAATACCATCTCTGAACGCACAACACGTCGAACCTTGAAGCAGATGGGCTATAGCAACAGAAGACCGCACCAGGTGCTAGTCCTGTCAGCTAAGAACAGAAAACTGAGACTACAATTCGCACAGAAACACCAAAAATGGACAATTGGGCAGCATGGATGTGCAGCCGACAAATCTGCAAAAACGGTGTGATGCCATGTCCATATGGACCAAAATCTCTGAGGAATGTTTCCAGAAAGTAGAGTGAAGAAGAATGACGAAGGCAGTTCTGAAGGCAAAATGCGGTCCAACCCGGTACTAGCAAGGTGTACCTAAAAAAGTGACCAGTAAGTGTATATATACAGAGCTTTAGCCTAGATTTTTCTGATCTTTACGGACCTTGCTTTGTGTACAGAGTTGGTGTAAGAAATCATTGTTATACTTTTATTCTGTTCTACACACTTTAGGCCTTTAGGAACATATGTTGTTAATTATGTGACGTAGCTTAGAGGGTCTCCTGTGCCGGAATGCCGGTGTATCCTATGACTGCTCCAATAGGATTCCTTAAAATCATGTAATGCCCAAATACAGGAAGAACTTATACCCTAACTGAGGGTAAAGGGGTATAAATACTCATGGCTCCAAGGGCAAGGTCTCTTTCTCCTTCATCTGACCAAGAATACTGTGTACCTACAACCACCATCTGTTCATCGATCAGTACTGTATGTATACTACTTTGTTACTGAATAATTATACTTAAGAAGACTTAGAAGCTGTGGTCTTGATTGCTGTTTGGTCACTGGAAATGTTTAGATATTTAAGACAAAGAATATCTAACAGTTGGAAAAATATAAAGTGAAGTGAAGTGTCATTCATCACTCCAGAGAACTTATTTCCACTGCTCCAGGTTCCAGTGATGGAGGCTTTATACCATTCCAGCTGACACTCGGCATTGAGTAAAGTCATCTTGAGCTTGTATGCCAGCGCTCAGCCATTACAACCCGTTTTATTGGTTGATGCCAGAGGAGGCCCCTGCAGGCGATCAATAGGCTCACTTGCACAGCCCTTTAACTCGTGACGGAGCAAATTGGTCTGGGGGTCTCCCCGCTCCAAGCGTTAAAGGTCTCTCCTGGCCAAGTTGCGGCACCAGGATTTTAAAAGTCTGAACGAGCGACTCTATTGGTAGCCAGCAGTGGGCCTCATCTGCCATCAACCAATGAACTACAGGTGCACTTCATTGGTTGATGGCAGAGGAGGACCAATAGAGTTCCTTATATGGACATTTAAAATCCTGGTGCCAAAGCTGCCGCTTAGTGCGTATCGCGTTAACCCCTTATTAACCCCTTCAACAAAAAAACGAAGAAAAAACCAGGATGAAGAATGTACACAAATATTCTCCCGAACCAATCACAGGAACAGGTGAATATTCATGGAATACGAAAAAATTTCCCCCAAGAAGACGAACATGAAGACGAACACGAAGAGTTGGCCAGCGCCCTAGTCTAGTCTAAAGGAAGCTTATTGGAACAAAATGAAATAAAGCTCACTTTTTCTTCCGGGGTACACTGCATTTCTGTAGGCAACACTGTATAAATATCAAAGTATTTCATGGGACTTCCTCTTTAACCTAATAGGTATTTACTATTAAATATTTAAAAAAAAATTCTTGCAGGCCCTGTCTCCTCCATTATCGTATAACACCTTATAAAATAGGTACTTTTAATGTCATCTGTTTATTTTACTTCACTAGATTGGTAAGAGAATGAACCAAAGCAACCATTGGATTGACAAGGCAGTTTAATCCTATATCTATAATAAGTATAATTTATTTAAATTTCTAAATATTAGTTATTATGTTTTGGTTAAATGTATTTTCATTGGTTAGCGTAATTTATTTAAATATATAATAATAATAAGTAATTATAATGTCTGGCCATTATTGTGTTGCATTCTAATAGCCAGTGCTTTGTTTATTCATTTGCAGTTAATATATTGGTTATAAACATGAAGACCCATAAAATCCTGATCTTCGGCATTTTTCTGCTATCTTCAGTTCCACGTGAGTTTGTATCTTTATTTTAACTGAGATCTGCATGTTATAAATAGATAATTATCTCACTGTGTGGCGTCCTGCACAATTAACGAGAGGAATACATGTATATAATATATATAATATATAATATGTATGTATGTATTTGTATGTATATATAGTATAATATTTTATTTTATCTTTGCTTAGTACTATGCACTGTGGGGCCAATGGATGGATAAGACAGGGCTCATGTTGTGCTCACATAGCATGCAGCCAGGAATACCCCACCTGTGGCCCTGGCTGGAAAGGCACATTGTCACTAGACTTGTGCATTCGTATTCGGGCAAACATGAAAACGAACATGAAGGGTGCATTTTCGTTGTTCAGCCCAAATACCGAACATATTCTCTCCCGGCCAAGTTGCGGCACCAGGATTTTAAAAGTCTGTACGAGCGATTCTATTGGTCGCCAGCAGGGGGCTTGTCTGCCATCAACCAATGAAGTACAGGTGCACTTCATTGGTTGATGGCAGAGGAGGCCCCTGCCGGCGACCTATAGAGATGCTCGTAGGGACATTTAAAGTCCTGGCCTTCTAATATAGTATTCCGGCTATCGGAATCACCAGAGCAGGTCCCAGAATAGTGTTCCAGCTATCTGCCTATTGGAATAGCTGAAGCAGGCTTCATCACTACACGAGTAAAGAATAATAAAAAGTACAGCACACGTCCTTTAAGTAGGTATCCAGAATACATTACACTATGTGTGTATTAAATATACTAAATTGGTATCAATTCTTAATTTTCAGCTTTTCTTAAAAAAACTAAAATTATTTCTTGACAGTGATTAAATATTGTAACGGATATGAAGGTTTTCTACATAACATTTATTTAATTTCCCCATAGGTATTTTGGCTGTGTGTAACTGTAGCGTAAGACCAGGTGGTTGCATAGTCGCACAACCAGCACCTCCTGGAAAAGCCTGCAAGTGTATTGAACAAGGGTTTCTTTTCATGCCGTTCTGTCGAGGGATAGTCGTAGACTGTGCACAGAAGAAATCAGAAGTTTGTTCAAGACCTGATACCTCTTTAGCCAGCTGTCTCCAAGGAAGAGGGGAGTGTGGTGGCTACTCTTCCAAATGTGAATGTTCCTACAGATTCCTGATGGGCTGTAGCCTAACCAGAGTTCCTCCAGCCAATACTGCTTGCAGATGTTCACATTTCTTCTTCCAGTGCTATGGTGAAGTTGTACTATGCAAAGATCCCCAGTCTACCTACTGCAAAAAACCTGATTTAAGTGTAGATACATGTGAACAGGGTACCGGATCATGTGTTAAATAGAGAAAAAAAAGAGAAAAAAATGATAGTATGACATATTTCTTAAACTCTTGCTTTATGATCATAGTTTAAACAAATACATTTATAATAACAGTAATAACAGCAATAATAATAAAGCTGCGTGGTTGTGATAATTGTTAATATTATTGTCAATATTAAACTTAAAGGTGCATAATATAAAGAAAAAAGGCTTGAGAGAGTTTTCACATGATTTACAGCAGTTTCAGTTGAATATTTCTGTTAAATTTACCTTGTGAGTGATCTGCATAGGTCCGAGGCAGGGGGTGTCCAAGTTTTTTCTGCAGAAATGTATAGGTGCGTGGGCCACACTCATTTTTCACAGAGAGAAAATATGGCCTTTTAGCTTTATAATGCATATTAATACAGGGTTAATTTGACGATAATGAAACAAAGTCTTGATCAACATTTATAGGTCATTCTTTTAATACTAAATTTGTTTGGGTGTCAGTAAAACAAAGTTAGTCCACAAGCCATTTAAAACAAGTTTAGCCAAATGAAACTGCATAAGGCTGGAGCACACTGTGGGTACAAGCTGGATTTAATCTGGTTGACGCAAACAGGAGGCAGGGCCGGATAAGAGCGCCACACCAGGAC
>VKOC01048919.1:0-59403 GCA_009364415.1 Spea multiplicata
ATCCTGAGGGGACTGTCCTTCATTTAAATTGGCCACCATTACCATTTCAACAGCAGTACTTTGCCTTGCACTCTATGGTAGCTACAAAAATCATTATAGCTCACAACTGGAAACAAGCAATACATTTCACCTCTCAGCAGTTAATGAACCAGATAATATATCAACTTAGAATGGAAAAAGGTATTAGCTGGGCGGTGGCTGGCTCAGATGGAATCAAATCAACATGCAAGGAATTATTACAAATCATGGAGCATCAAGGCCCTCCTTCCCTGGGCAAGTAGATATGTTAGGCTCTTTCAGGAGTTATCTGCACCCTGCCCCCCTGGGATACTTTCATTTTCCATTTAAATTACTTAGAAGCTGCCAATCAGTTACTTCTCTTCTGCCTAGAATAGTAATCGTGAGGAATCTCTGTTTAATTGAAGTTACGTATCTCTTATGTAGCTGGCACTCTAGGGGTTTTAAGGGCTTAGACCTATTTTGGTAAGAGGAGGATCCATGTGTACATTTTATTAAAACTTGCAGTGTCCTTCTTTCATATATTTCAGCCCAATAAACGTTAGCTCTTTCGATTATTATTGAGATGTTGCTTTAATTTTTTTATAAACCAATTCAGCCACACTGCTGTGTTTCACCATTAGGTTCAAGAATGTGCTGTGTTCACTCCTTATGTAGTCCTTCTACAATAAGTTAAGTGTTACCATATGCAGTACATAGAAGAAAGCAGGGGTGATTTGCTGGGTTCATCAGATTTCAATGAAATTAATATTTTTCTTGTGTTTTACTTGTCATTGAACATATAGCCACTCATTTTCTGGTAAAACAATGACTTATATGATTACTTTTTGTGCTTTTCTTACATGTCTTCTAGGTAGTCTCTTTCTGTGAACGTGTTTTGGACGTGAATGGCTCTTGTAAGTTGAGTGTCTTGTCTGCCAAATGTGTTTTGGACAGCATTATTACTTCCAAGACTAAATGTCTCAAGATCCCCCTTCATAGTACAACACTGAATTCAGTTTAACAATGCACTGTGCTCCTGGTGCTGTTAAGTGGTAATGTTTTTACTGTAAGATACTATAGCCCTCTGTATATTGGATCAAATGTTTGGATTTTTTGAAAATAGAGGGGCTTTGAATTCACAGCGAAATTGCAAATTACTGGATTCACGAATAACATTAGGCAGTATTAATAATAGCATGGCTTGATTAAGCTAACCTGTCCAGCTACAATCTTATCCATACTGTTTTATGTATTTTGGCTTTGTAGAAACAGCTGGAGGCTCAGAAGCAGAACGCTGGTCTCACCACATGTCTGATAAAACATGACTGACGTGCTGAGCAAAGGACAATCAAGTAATAAATCATAATGTCTGCTGTTCCTCTGGAAGTAGTTATGCTTATACCTCCTATTGAGATCTATATAGGTTAGTATCCAATGCAGGACAACTCTAAAACTTTGTAGGCCTGTTGTGCATATGTTACTTTTATCATCTTTTACTTTATAAAGTTGAATTTTTCATGCATATTTCCTTTAAAAATTTTTCCATAGGTTGCTAAACTGCTCCCAGTCTGTGGCACCTGTGATTACTGCTGCATTATCTAAGAGACACTTAGTAAGATAAGATTATCTCTTAAACTACAAACAGCTCTGTTCAAGGATTTTTTTATGCTATCTCTGGATCAAATAATTGATTGGCAGTTTGGATATGATGTCATATTGTGTGCATCAAAAGACATGGGCAAAGGTTTAACGTAGTAAACATTCTTGTCATTTTTTATCAATAGCAGGGCTAGGCTTTAAAAAAAGATTAGATAGGGGTTGTGTAATGGAACAAATCAAGCTAAGGAAGAAAGTTTGAATTGGCATTAAGAAACTTAAAGACAGAGAGGGGTGGAGATTTTGCTTGACACTGTTGCCTTCATGTAGCTCCCAGCAAGATTCTTGCCAGGATCTTGCTAACATCTCCCCCACGTCCGTGATGTGCAGTTTCAGTCTCTGTGAGGGTGAAGATGGAAAAGCCGATGTAATAGTTATATTCCCGACTGCTGTTTCTGTTCAATTTAATCTGTGTGATTATAATCTACCCCGCAAACCTCTTGACCCTTACACTGTCCATACCCAGGAGGTCCACACCACCTCCAATTTACCATTCCCACAATAATACTAAAGACACATGCAGGATTTGATTTAGAAAAGGCAGAGACATTTATTACTCAAATGTCACATCATAATGTTATTCAAACATTTCATACAACAAATTGTTTTAAACAGACTTGAATAAACCACCGTATAACAATATATTTCATCTTATGTACCTCTGTGTACTAAAACCAACTGAGGGTTCCTTCAGTAATGCCAGTTTTGAAGTAATGCCAGGGCACCTCTCCGTCACAGGCAACAAGCTTGGACCTTTAGGTTGAAGGCGCTTATTAATGGAAGTTAATATTGCAATACTAAAAACTAGACTTGGGCACCAGGGAGGTCTTCGTGTTCATGTTCGTCTTCGGGATATTCATATTTGTGGACATTCTTTGTGTTCGTTTTTTTCTTTTTTTTCGGTTTTGTACGGGGTTAACGTGGTACGGACTACGCAGCAGCTTTGGCGCCAGGAGTTTAAATGTCCGTATGAGCAACTCTGTCATCAACCATTGGTTGCTCATACAGACTTTTAAAATCCTGGTGCCAAAACTTGACCGGCAGAGACCACTGGTCTCCCTGCTCTATCAGTTAAATGTCCATAGAAGTTAATTTATTGGTCGTTCGTACGGACTTTTAACAGTTGATGCGGGGAGACCAGTGGTTATTTGTGCTATTGGTTATTTAGAAATAAAATGGTACAGAGAAATGTTATGTCATTGTTGGTCTGGAAAGCTGCTGGGTGAATTCCTTATAAATTTGCTCAGAATAAATGAAGGTAAGCATAAAGATGCTTAGTGCACACTAAAATATTTTTCAGCCAGTGTATAACCCAAGCGAATATTGCATTTCACATCTTGTAATGATTGTAGGTTGTCTGGGAAACCATACTTAACATATTATCTTCTAGTGGAACAGGAAGGCACAAACTAAGTGTTCCATTTTGTGATGCTCTTGAAAATTGTATAAAAGAACTGAAATAATTGGTCAGAACAGTTGCACCTTGAGTTCCAGGTTTTTGAATATAAGTTATCCAGGCAGTAAAGCACACACACACACATGTGCGCACACACACAGTTTTTGTTTAAAGAAAATGAGTACTTCAATATAAAATACCTTTTATTGGACTAATATTCAACTTTAGGGAGGAGCGTCCCATAGTACCAGCTTCCCCAAAGCAATACTAACCACAAAATATCTAAGGAAGACATGGGCAGCAGTACAGGGGTTGAATGTTAGAGACTGATAAGATATATAGCAGTTTAATGGGGTTGCACATTAGTTTAGTCAGTGTGAGAATACGTTGGAGAGGTATTGGGTGTGAGGGTGATAATGGCATTGCTAAAGGAGAAACCTCATGGATATATCTTCAGATAAATAAACAAAGTGAGGTCTGTTAATATCCTGTCTCAGGATATGTATCTTTGTGTTTGCATTATAGGGCGCTTTCATTTTAAGGAGCATGCCCTAGAGCAGCCTTCTGCTCCGGAAAGACTGAGTGGAGCTATATTATATTCTAGTATCATTATAGCTTTTTATATTACAATATAACACTACATGCTTGATATATTTGTATTTTTATTTTACACCTCACCATGTTGCAACGGTTTGTTTGGGGGGAGGAAATTATAGTTTAGAGTTTTCTTGCTAGCCTATTATCACAGTGTTGTTTTTTCTCATTTGATGGTCATTTGGGGGATGTTACTGGGGTACAGTGTCATTTTGCAATGCAATTTGTTTCTAAATAACCCTGGTTTCCTTGTTTTGGTTTTTATCTTTGAAAACTCAATAAAAATGTTCAAAAGGTATTTAACACGTCATGCTCTTTAGCTTTTGGGTAGTCTTCTTTGTGTTCTTGCAGCTTTCATTTTTCACATTGAGTATCTAACCATTTCTCAAGTTGTTTGCTTGCAACAGACAGGCTATTAATATAGTTTCCCCTTGTATTAAAACATGTTTAGTGTATTTCTATTTTATTTGGAGCTCTCCACCAGACCTTTTATGTGATAAAGTTATTAATGTTGGCTGGTGGTTAGCACTGGTTTATGGATAACTTATGGAGCTATCAATCTTATTGGAAGAAGGGAGAGGTGAAATATTTTTGGTGCTAACCAGAGTTGAAGGGTGGCCAGCAAGGTTCCCGTGCTGTGTTAACCAGGTTACACTCCATGGGCCACTTTAAGGATCATCTTCATTTAAGAGGCTGCCAGGGTATATTGTTTGCAAGATGGCCATTAAGAGTTCTGCACAGGTTATCCAAGGTGGTTTAGATATCCAGTAAGAAATCCCAGAGACAACTGTGTTTGTCAAAATGGCTCCAACGTCCTTCCCCGATTGGAGGTTCAGGGAGAGGACGCACCAAAAGCAGCGCTGTTTTGGCTGAAGTTCCGCAAGGTTATGTCCATGGAGATGCGGATGAAGATGGTAGATTGAAGATGAAAGAGAAAAGAAAGGAGAAGACAGTAGAGAGAGAAAGATGCAGAAGTGGTAGGGAAACATTTAGAGAATGTGAGAGAGAATGAGAGCAGTGAGATTGAATGTGGGCCTGGGCCATTTTTTGCCTGAAAATGAGCCAAAATAATCTGGAAAATTTGTCTGTGGCCCATTTGGATGTCTATAATATTGTTTATGCTTGTTTTCACATTTGCAATAGTCATCACATTAGGATCTGATCTCTGAATGATGGGGGCACAGTGTTGGACCCCCCAGAAGATTTCCTCACACCAAGTCTCCAAGACCCCAAGTCTGGTGATCTAGGTAATTCCAATGTTGACCACAGCACACTTGGCCAAGTATTTTGACATTTCCAGCTACCTGGACTCACAAATACACCAGAAAGCTGCATAGAAGAGGCCTCTGCTCCCACTCCATGAAATCTAGGGATATTATTTACATGTTTTGGGGTTCCCCAGTATCTGCAGGGGGTCCCCACTGTTAGATTATCATGACTTTTTAGTCCCTTCATTGTTTTGGAGGGGAGAATTTCTCCAGATATTCTTAATTAAGCCTAGATGTCCAAATCTGAAAGGTTTTTTGGTGCATAAGTGAATAATATGATGCGGACTCTAATGCTAAGTCCTGCTGATGTATCTTGTGACAATTTAATAGTCATGTGCAAGAAGTTTGTTACTGTCTCACTGATTTATAATCACAAATAATTTAATTCTAATTTCACACATGTGGAATTACATTGAAACACAGGTATTAAAATGCAGAACAGGATGGAAATGAGGAGAAGGAGGCCCCTCGAAAGAGCTTGTAATTGACCCAACAGTCTAAAAATTATAGTAGCAGATTTAAACACCACAGATCTCTATCCCGTTGAATATTATTTGTGTCATCGTAGCCAGACGAAAAGAATTGGAGCATAAGTGTCAGGGAGGAGAAAGATATAGCAAATCCTATATGATGATGCTGAAGTGAATGTCTCTCACCAATAAAGAAAGCATAGTGGTCCTTTAGAATATCGTGTTGATGATGATAATGCTGACAGAGTGGACATGAGCAATGATGAAGTAGAATTAGTGGAAACCACAATGTCCGTAAAGTCACATGCAGCATTGCAAAATTAAAAAAAAAACTGCTCCACTGCTCCTAAGTTATTATCTAAAGTATGTCCTAAGTAAATGATACAGAAACAAAATCTATGCCTGCTTCACAATTCGCACCTTGCATTTATAAAAGTAACTCTGCTGAGGAAGTATTTCAATCATGATCACTTTCTCCGTCTGCATACCTGTGCTGCAGCCCCCTGTTGAGTGCAACCCTGCCAAACCCCACGCGATTGTGCATACTGCCACAATCCATCAGTCCTGCATGTACACAAGATAGAATCGGAGCTTAAAAGTTGGGAGAATCGGCACTTATCTTTATCAGCGGCACTCATCAAATTAATAAATTCCCCCTTTGCTGTACCAATTTAGGATGCTCCCAATCCTGTTAACCCCAAGGGATTGTTCTGCTAGATTCACGTGGAATGGAAAGAAATCTAGGACTCGCCTCACAGGGTTACAAAGAGCAATGATGGGGCTAAACATACAGCCTAGCAGTTTTGTCCAGGTATGCCATGGATTGGATAGTGGAGACAACCAGATACACAGAAATCAGTTCCGAAACAATGGTTTCAGGAATCACTGCTAACATTGGGTCTCCTTGATGTAGAGGTTTTGGAAGTGACAAGCCAATATTACTTATGGAATTAGACTGGACTGCTTCATTGAGACACTCTTTATTTACACTATCTTTTTCTTTGTTGTGCCAGGGGTTTGGGCGCTTATGTGTTGAACAACTGATTTTACAACACATTTTCTGCATATGAAAAGCATCTACTCAAATAAAAAAAATATCATTTGATAAAATGTGTCACAGTTTACTGGTAAATACTCAATAAATATGCTGTGAGCTCCATAATCCAGTAAACTGTCTCAGGCTTTTTGTAATACGAGTTGGCCAAGACTTGATGGGATGGGGTGCACCTCAATGATGAGGGGACTTCTGTACTGGGGAAGAAGATGACTAGAGGGTTGGAGGAGATTTTAAGCTAGATTGTGGGGGATGATGAAGATAGCATTTAATGGGTAGCTAGTGTAGGGTTGGGGCAGGGCTTAGCTTTGGAAGTTGGAAACGGAATGTGGAATCAGTATAGATACAGAAAAGGCTAAACTATGACATGTTATAACATTTTTACAGACAGTTTGGGTAACTTTAGACTTGGTAACAAAGTGGTTGTGTTTGCATTGGTGTGAATTATAGACTTTCAGAGGAGCACAACTATTTTCTACTTGAAATAATTACTAAAATGGTAATGAGAGGTGAAGTTATTATGGAATAGAAACATTTAAATACTTAAAGGAATTTAAGGAAAGCTATTTTGAAAGGAGGAGCAATGTTAGAACAAAAGGCTGGTCTAAAATGCGAGAGTCAGGGGCTTAGATGTAATGTAAGGAAGTGCTACTTTAGAGAGTTTGTAGATAAATTGAAGAGTCTGACAGAAGTGTTGGAGGCTATTACAGTGAGGAAATTTAAACAAGCTTGGAATATACATAATTATATCCTCACTATGGGACCAGTGAAAAATGTGTAGACTAGGCGGGCTAAATAATACTTATCTGTCGTCGCATTCTATGTTTCTACGGGATCTGATGAACAGTGTATGGTTAAGCATTCCCATTGGTGACAAATGGAGCACATTCATGTCACTGATTGGCTTCTTCAAGCAGATAGATTTGACACACAAACAAGACCACAGAGGGGGTAGTGTGCTGCGGCTTCTCCTAATGCACTATTTTTATGCTAAGTTTTCATTAGTAGTGCTGTAGTTTTGTTAAGCTGTGTGCTAGAAAACCCTTAAACTACATGGATTATAATAGTCTAAAAGTAAAGCATTTACCTATTCAAATGCCTGGGAACTACAGACTGCAACATTAATTATTTATAGCACTTGATGTTTTGTAGGTGATTGATTTTCACCTCATTTGATCACAGTTTACCACAACTTTGCAATCATTAATCACCTTGAGAAATAGTGAACTTGATTGATGTTCAGCAGACAGATGCTCATATAGAAGGCTGTGGTCTCCATCAGTTTGTTATACACCAGAATATGTATCGTTGTCTACAACCTCTAACACCACAGAACCACGATTAAAATAAAATATTAAGGTAAAATTAAATGTATACGCATATTTACTATGTGACTAAAACTATGTGGATATCTAATCATCACACCTACACTCACTGGCCACTTTATTAGTTACGCCTGTTCAATTGCTTGGTAACAAATAGCTTATCAGCCAATCGCATGGCAGCAACTCAGTGCATGTAGACGTGGTCAAGATCACTTGCTGAAGTTCAAACTGAGCATCAGAATGGGGTAGAAAGGGGATTTAAGTGACTTTGAACATGGCATGGTTGTTGGTGCCAGACGGGCTGGTCTGAGCATTTCAGAAACTGCAGATCTACTGGGATTTCCATGCACAACCATCTCTAAGGTTTACAGGGAATGGTCCAAAAAAGAGAAAATATCCAGTAATCAGCAGTTGTGTGGGCAAAAATGCCTTGTTGATGTCAGAGGAGATTGGGCAAACTGGCTTGAGATGACAGAAAGGCAACAGTAACTCAAATAACCACTTGTTACAACCAAGGTATGCAGAACGCACAACACATCAAACATTGAAGCAGATGGGCTACAGCACCATAAGACCACAAGATCAGGTGCCACTCCTGTCAGCTAAGAATGAGGCTACAATTCACACAGGCTCACCAAAATTGGACAATGGAAGACTGGAAGAAGGTTGCCTGGTCTGATGAGTCTCAATTTCAGCTGCTACATTCACATGACAGGGTCAGACTTTGGCATAAACAGTAGGAAAGCATGAATCCATCCTGCCTTGTATCAACGGTTCAGGCTGATGGTGGTGTGATGGCTTAGGGGACATTTTCTTTGCACACTTTGGGCCCCTTAGTACCAAATTAATTGAGCATTGTTAAACGTGACAGCCTACCATGTCAAAAAGGCAACAAAAGATTGTGATGCAGAACTCAATTGCTTAACATATATAAAAGAAAAACATATCAACTGACAATATCATTAAAATTACTGTATACCTTTTTTTTAAACCACAACATATACACCTGTTAGTAGGGGCCTCCACATACTTTTGGTCATTTAGTGATTTTTATGGTTTTTAACCATAAATCTCTCTATTGGTGCAATTGGGAATGAAATAAGAAAAGCCTTATAATTAGACATGTTTTATTAAGGTACATGCAAACACACATATCAACATATGTTGTCAAACCAATAATTTTAGAAGTTAGAAAGGACATGTAATTTGGTTGAATAGTGCTCCCCGGTGGATCTATATATGTACTACAATTAAAAAGAGCTATTTATATTTTTATAGATGTGCGTATATTTTTTAAAAACAGTTGTATACATATAACAGTCTATTCTCTGGAACTTTTCTGATACAGAGCATGTGCAGAAGGCATAATTTAATAAAAGACTACTGTAAACCAAAAAGTCAGTATCTTAGCAGTAAATCTGTATGTTTAATTTATTGCTTAAATCCTAGCTTTTGCATAGAGGATCCTCAACCACAATTATTTACTCCCTAAATAAAAGCATTTGCTGCGCTGTTGACAATTATCAGTTATGGTTTCTGAACATTAAACCATTAAAAATATTACTTCATATTATTTACTTTTACTTTATCAACATGCAGATCATGTATGGTTGCTACCTAAATGCTATCATTAGATGACTATTGTTTGAATGATTAATCTTAATAATCCATTAAATTACAATTAGCAATTTTCATGATGCAAATTTAAGATTCAATTTACATGCTGGTTAAAATAGCTACACATTGCCAAATGTCTGCTCTGGGAAATTATTTGCATTTATGTAGCTAAAATTCAAAGCAGCATTAGTGTGCTCTCAGTTAAGTCACTTGTACGTACTCGCTGAATGCTGAGATGTTCAGACCACTTCTAGGCCAACCACCACCCTTTACTTCAATGGGCACTCAGATCTACAGCCGATTACAAAAGGTATCAAGTCATCTAAGCAAAGCCACTATTGTGCAAAATCAAACATGCAAACAAGAATGCTTAATGTTTTGATTCCTACAGTCCTTACTTCAACAATCATACTAACATAGAATCATACTAACTAGCCTATATTTTCAATATACAGTATATTAAAGTCTCTATTAATTATTTATCTTACAGCACAAAGAAAAATCAAATGGATTTAAATAAACATTGTCCATGAAGTATAAAAATGGGGTCTTAGATAAGTCTTCAATGCTATCAGTGTTCCCCTTTATCTTATTTATATAGCGCTAATAATTTGTGCAGCGCTTCTTACAATCAGAGCCGGCCTTAGGTGTTCTGGCGCCCTGTGCGGACTACTCCTCTGGTGCCCTCCCCATCCCAAAAAAAGAAAGGAATAAAAACTTGTAACAAAACTCCCCTTTCTCACTATCTATCCCCCTGTATCACTATCTACCACCTCTGCCCCTTCTCACTGACCCCCCCTGCCCCTGTGGCGGCGGACCCTGTGGCGGAGGAGGACACCGCGGCGGCGGCGGACACCGCGCCAGCACCCCCTGGAGTGTGGCGCCATGTGCGGTCGCACAGGTCACACACCCCAAAGGCCAGCGCTGCTTACAATACATATATACAAGAGGAATGACAGAACCAGAATTGACAGACTAAAACAAACTGATACATTGGGTAAATAGGGTCCTGCTCTAGGAGTTCTAGGAAAGTTGGTAACATTCTCTAAGGACGTGTGACAACTGAAGGTTAGGGGAGTGAGTTCCAGACGTATGCCAACAAAACTGGTGTTGCATTAGTTGAGAGAATGTTTGTGGCTTCTTGGATGAGGAATAGGTGCATACGAGATTTTATTTTTAGGTGCAAGGAACAGTATCTGGAAGGAGAGACTGGGAGCATGGTAGATAATTTGTGCATGAAGATAAAAAGCACACAATTTATTTTGTATTCAGTCTGTGGCCATGTGTCCTCCTGAGGGTAGAAAAAAGAAGTTACTTTAAAACACAATTCCTCTCCCATTGACACTAAACGTAATTAAGAAAAATATGCAGCACACTAACAAAAACAACAAATAACCCTCAGTCTGAAAATTAAACTGTCAGACTATTAATCAGGGGCACTAGCCCACCCTTTTAGAACACCGCTATTATCAAATAAACCTGTACAGTCTGACATCATTATGTAAATCAAATACAATATGGCATATGTGAATCAGCAAAACTCTCTGCTGTGAACCCAAAAGTATTTATCTGGAATAACTGTCAACAAAATCTGTTGCAAAGCAGCTCCGTATGATTTCTAAGTCAGAGATTGTTTTAGGTTAATCAAGCTTTACAGTTAACTATATTATTTCTTCAACATTAACACAAAATTGAGTATTTCTAGTTGTGAGATTATTAGTTCATGATGTACTTTGCACAGGTTCTCAGTCACTTGCTCAGCTGCTGAGGAGTGACTGTGCCTGCACCCCCTCCCTGGTGCTCCTGTTGCCACTGGGCAGGAAGGACAGGTTCTTCC
Organism: Spea multiplicata; assembly: GCA_009364415.1. Classification (NCBI taxonomy): domain Eukaryota; kingdom Metazoa; phylum Chordata; class Amphibia; order Anura; family Pelobatidae; genus Spea; species Spea multiplicata. The sequence goes on from VKOC01048919.1 coordinate 11,218, forward strand.
GCTCCCGGACTTTTGAGCTGCCGCTGAGGAGACTGGCCGGCTGCACATTTCCCGTGCACTCACCTGCATCCCCACTCCCTTGTGCTCCTGCTGCCGCTGGGGAGATAGACCGGCTGCGCCGTCTCCCGGGTCATCGGTCAGCTGCTGGGGAGGAGGGACGATACCCTCAGTTCCCTCAACTGGGATCTGTCGCTGGGGAGCGAGGACAGGTTCTTCCGCTCCCGGATCTGTGATCTGCCGCTGGGGAGACTAGCCAGCTGTGCCATCTCCTGGGTACTCACTCATCCTCTGGGGATTGATGCCGCCTCCATCCCCTCCCTGGCGCTTCTGCTCAGATGCCAGCTCTTTTGCCGGGCTGGTGCCAGTGGAGACCGCAGTCCCATCCACTGCCACATACTCTGGAAGAGGCTGTTTTTCAAGCTCAAACAGCCCTTGTCCACACCATTCATATACTTGAATCTGGAGCCGATCCAACTCTCTAATAACTGCTAGGATCACCTCCACCGGAGGTTTGGTGCTGTACAGAGACAAACGCCGTCAGGCCTCCCGCTCTGCTCCAGATGGGTCCATCAGCTCTGCATAGCTCACCCCCATTATGTTTCATGCAGATTGATCCTGGTGTTGAATGTCCCTCAGACTAGGAAGCAATCCCAGTGTCAGTCCTCGAGAAGTCAGATCCCACCACTGCCACCAGTTGTGACGGACCGACCAGGGACCTCAGGTTTTCCCTCTCCGCCAAAAGCCGTAGGCAATATCCCCAAGCAAAGTAAAGGGATATCACTATCCAGTACCCAAATAACCAGGCAAGACTAGTCTTTAGATACAACAAGAGGAGAACTGATTTATTTTAGTCACAGACACAGGCTGGATATATTCAGCAAAACACACATTAACATAAAAGAAGATTTTGGGATACAAACCACCCCCTTAATCTGCATCCCAGAGACAACAGGGCAGTAAAGGGATTAACAATACAGAAGGATACAGACACCACTAAAATAAGGAATACACATTGTCTTGATTAGAATATCTCCCAGATCTTAGTGTGCTGTGTGTAAACGATTAGGAAATAAGGAAATAATAAAATACATTCTTATTAATAACACACAAAACGATAACATGGCACTCTTTACCAGGGCCCATAGTCTGTAGTAAGGAGGCTGGCACTCAGTCCCCTCCAGGAGCCCATGGCACAGAGGCTTCCGTAACAAGGATAAACCTGCAATTACATTTAAAAGTTTGTCTAATTTAATTCCCTACCCATTTGGTTTGGCCAAACATTCTCGTTTCCTCTATCTCTCACACTCTCTAAAACACGCCCTACCTTCACGCCGACCACTTTCACTTCTGCAGACCACGTCTGCATCTTCTGCTCTTTTATCTTCGTCCGCATCTCCACGGAAATAACAAAATGACGGCGGTTCTGTTTAATGGCATTTTATGCACAAGGCATCAGTTAGAAAGGCTGACGAGTTGCTAGTGTTCAATGTTTATTTACGTATATTGCGATTATAGTAAGGCAATTTTTGCCCCCCAGCAGTTTTCAGCACCCATTTAATGAGCATGGAACTATGGCTGCTAAAAGTTGTCACTTTTTCTGATACTTATATGGTAACTCTCTGCAGCAGGAAAAAAACTAACTGACAAGGATTATGAGATTAAAAAGGTATGCAAACAAGGAAAATATCAGCAACTTCCAGCAAGACTCAAACAGGAAACTCAAGAAGAAAAAAAAAATTAAAAAATACAGAATAGAAGTCAGACACCTTATTACTCCTTGAAGATTTATTATGATGATTTCTGTTTAGTTTGCTCATAAACGGCAAATTAAGGCACAAAACTCATAAAGCCTCTGTTTGTTTTGCAACACACTATTTGGATCTTGTTTGGGCTTTGGATATACTGTGCAATTCACTGCAACATTATAATAAATCTTCATGAGGAGTGAAAGAGTGCCTGTCTTGTTTAGTTTTTGGACTACAACTTAAGCGTATTGCTAGAGCACCTTAGAAGTACCACTTCCTATCAAGCCCACAGGGTGAGACAAGATTACTCTACCTGTAGTGGTAGCCCAGTACATTGTGCAATATGTATTGTATATAAATCCACACAGAATGGTGTTATTGTTATTTATATACACTTACTGGCCACTTTATTAAGTACACCTTGCTAGTACAAGTTAGACCCCCTTTTGCCTTCAGAACTGGCTTTATTCTGTGGCGTACTTTCTACAAAGTGCTGGAAAAATTCCTCAGATATTTTGCTCCAGATTTTTGTCATCCATGATGCAAATCTGTTCCACCACATCCCAAAGGTGCTCAATTAGATTGAGATCTGGTGACTGTGGAGGGAATTGGAAACCAGTTTGAGATGCTTTGTGAGATGGTGCATTATCCTACTGGAAGTAGCCATCAGAAGATGGGTACACTGTTTTCATAAAGGGATGGACATGGTCAGCAACAATACTGAGGTAGGCTGTCACGTTTAATTGATGCTCAATTAGTACTACGGGACTCAAAGTGTGCCAAGAAAATGCCCCCCACACAATTAGACAATCAGAGATAGTATTATGCATACATTGGTTGTAAGGAGTTATTTGAGTTACTGATGCCTTTCTGTCATCTCGAACCAGTCTGCCCATTCTCATCTGACATCAACCATGTTGCCATGTTCAAAGTCACTTAAATCCCCTTTTCTCCCCATTCATGCCTAAATGCATTGAGTTGCTGTGATTGGCTGACTAGCTATTTGTGCTAACAAACAATTGAACAGGTATACCTTATAAAGTGATCAGCGAGTGTTTTTGTTTAATTGAAGTTATATCATGCAATCTAAGTTATTAAAACATGTCATTTTCATAATGGATTTATGTGAGCATAGAGTAATTGGTTGTGTGATTGTGTGGGGTAAGGATTACTATAAAAAGTAGTTTAACCCCTTGATGACAATTGCCGGTCCGGGCACGTCACTCAAAATCGTGACGATTATGACAATTGACGTGCCAGGACCGGCACGTCATTAAACGGGTGAAAAAATCGATCCGTGATCGATTTTTTCACTCAAACGGTGTTGCTCTAATGCCTCGACATCGAGGCATTGAGCAACACCAAAAAAACCATTCCCGCCCCCCCCCGATCGCTCCTAGGAGCAAAAAAAAAAACATGTTTGAAAGACTGCACGTCTTTCAAACATGGCGGCGCCCGCCGCCGAAAAACGGGTTTAGGAAGCGATCGCGAGTCGCTTCCTTTGCTTAGCTGGTGTTGCTAAGATGCCTCAGTATCGAGGCATCTTTGCAACACCTGTTTAGCAAAGGAAGCGACTCGCGATCGCTTCCTAAATGCTCAACTTACCTTCCCGGTGCCGGTGTCTTCGAAACACACGCGGTGTTTCAAGATGGCGGCGCCCATCAAGCCGGGGGGCGGAGCCTGATGACATCATCGGGGGGGGTGTTGCTGGATGTCATGGACATCCAGTGAATAACACCCCTAGTGGTCAGATCACTCATAAGAGTGATCATGATTTGCTAAATCAAAGGCAATGTTTTCTAAACATTGCCTTTGATCAGTATTGGATCTGCCCCCCTCCTTCACTTGCTTCTAGTGAGGGAGAGAGACAGATCAGTGTGTATTTCAGGTATTCCCTAATAAATATATATATATATTTATCCAAAGGCTCTTATAAGAGCCACCCATATAATATTAACCCCTTCATTGCCATTGATCACTGCATAAACAGTGATCTTGCATAGTGGCAATTGTTTTTGGGGGGGGGTTACATTTTTTTTTCTTTTTTTTTAGGTTTTTTTTACTTTTTTTAGGTTTTTTTTATTTTTTATTATAGCCATTAACCCTTTCCTTCCCCACTATTTTTGCTGCAATTGTTACCATGCAGCGGTATACGGCTGAGGAGGCGTATGCCTTTTTGGCCACAGATTCTGAGGCCACTGATACAGCGTCAGATTTTGACGTTGGTCAGTTCACAGATACATCTAGTGATGTATCTGTGGCTGTTAGGACGCCTGCCACACGTAGTCGTGGCAGTGCACCAGAGGCATGGGTAGCGCCTAATAGGTACAAGCCAGCTATCCCTCCTTTTTCTGGAATTCCTGGCATCAATATTGATGTTACAGGATTCACTCCACTGCAATTTGTGCAGGTTTTTTTGGGAGACGATGTCTTGGGAGACATTGTCACACAAACAAACATTTATGCCCAGCAGCACCGTGCTGCTAGCCCTAATTCTTTTTGGGCAAAACAGCCATGGACTCCCATTGACGTGCCAGAATTTCTTAAATTCTGGGCACTCACAATGTTAATGGGCATTATAAAAAAGCCCTCCATCCGCTCCTACTGGAGCACCAGCCCCATCTTTAGTACCCCTATTTTTGCCCAAACTATAACTAGGCAAAGGTATGAAATGATTCTTCGTTTTGCATTTTAGCGACAACAGCCTGTGCCCCCCTAAGGAGGACCCCCAGTTTGATAGGCTCTACAAAATCCGCCCCCTGATTACCCATCTCGCTGCCAGGTTTCCAGAGGTTTATACACCTGGAAAGAATATCTGCGTGGATGAATCCCTAATGAAATATAAAGGAAGGTTGGGATTCAAGCAGTATATTCCTTCCAAGCGCTCCAGGTATGGAGTGAAGGTGTATAAGCTCTGCGAGAGCGAGACAGGATATACCCATGCCTTCCGGGTATACGAGGGTAAGGATAGCTACCTTGACCCTCCAGGTTGCCCAGACCATCTGGGCACCAGTGCCAAGATTGTTTGGGACCTAATATTCCCCCTTATGAACAAAGGCTACCACTTGTATGTAGATAACTTCTATACAAGCGTCCCTTTGTTCAAGCTGCTGTATTGTTTCGATACGGTAGCTTGCGGTACTATAAAAAAGAACCGCTTAGGTTTCCCACAACCCCTGGTACGAACCCGGCTAGGAAAGGGGGAGACCTCAGCTCTACGCCAAGAGGAGCTTTTGGCATTGAAGTTCAAGGACAGAAAAGAGGTGTGCATGCTAAGCACCATCCACGATGAAAGAACCGTGGAGGTTTCTGTCCGTGGCAGAGCTGGGGTCACTAGAAAGCCAGTGTGCATCAGGGCCTATAACAAGCACATGGGTGGAGTTGATCTGTCAGATCAACTTCTACAGCCCTACCTCATTATGAGGAAGACAAAGGCCTGGTACAAGAAGGTTGCAATTTATCTAATGCAAATTGCAACCTATAACGCTTTTTTGCTGCACAAAAAAGCAGACACTGGGCTGAAGCTGTCTTTTTTGCAGTTTCAGCTCGAAGTAATTTCAGGTATCTTGTACCGTGATGCACCTGGTCCCCAAGTAGTGATGGGAACCAACAGAATTGGGGCTACCCATTTTATTTTTAAAATCCCCCCTACAGCAAAGAAGCAGAATCCCCAAAAGAGATGCAGGGTATGCTACAGCAGGGGGCAAAGAAAGGACACCACATTTTACTGTCCAGATTGCCCTGGAAAACCTGCACTCTGTGTCGGTGACTGCTTCAAGCTGTATCACACAGTTTCCCATTTTTAATTTTTTTTTGTTCCTGCTCCATTTTTGTATTTTTTTTTTAAATTTTTTGTTACATTTACTGTTTTTTAGCTTTTATTTGCTCCACCATTTTTAAGCGTTTTTATTTGCACTGTCAAGTGACCCCTGTGTCCATTCCGTGGCATGAGGGACCACTTAAGGTGCTAGATCAAATCCCTTCTTGGAGATAGGCCAGGCTTTCTTGTAACCTGTCCCTACTGATAGTTGGGTACAAGCATTTTTCTTTACCCAGATGTAAAATTCCTACTGAATTTGAATTGCTCATGTTCCAAATGTGGCCCTTTTGCCCCCAAACAATCTGACAAACCCATGCATGTGGGGTATCAATGTACTCAGGAGATGTTGCTGGACACATATCGGGGTGTTGTGTGACAGCAACATATACCAGGAGCTGTAATTTCACACCTGAAGTACAAAGTATGTGAAAAAAACACCAAAAACAATTACTATCACAAACTTTGACAAGGGTTGGTGGTAGGATTAGTGCATGGAAAGGGTTAAACTATCAGCATCTAAAATACCCTGGGGTGTCTAGTTTTCAAAAATATATGGTTTGGTGGGGTAAATTTAATTTGCTGGCTTCAAAGATGCCCCAAATACCACATAGAGACAGAATTACCAGATTCAGAGAAAAATGGTTTTGAATTAGCAAAACGCTACTTGTACTTATTGCCCCATAACGTGTAGAAGAAAGCAAAAAAACATAAAAACATTGGGTATTTCTAAACTCGGGACAAATAGTAGAATCTATTTAGCAGGTTTTTTCAGTAGTTTTTTATGATGAATAAAAGATTTTTCAAATAAAAGTGAGAAAATGTGGGTTTTTTTTCAATTTTTCGTCATATTTTAATATTTTTATTATAGGAAATTACATCATATGAAAAAAATTTTGGTGTCTGAAGAAAGCCCTTCTTGTCCTGAAAAAAACAATATATAACTTGTGTGGGTTTAGTAAATGGGTTAAGAGAAAATTACAGCTAAACACAAACACCGCAGAAACGATAAAACAGCCATTGTCACGAAGGGTACAAAAAGGAAAATCAGCCTTTGTCGCGAAGGGGTTAAAAGACTGGATGTGTTTATCTACATCCTGGCACTGTCTTATTTGCATGGCGCAACTGGTGTGTGAATGTAAAGTAACAGCGGTTGAAGACTTGGTTTGGGGATATTGCTCACCTCATGGACTGGCCACGTGCTAATTAAAACAAGTTGAATGTCTGTTCTTCTAGTATAGTTGAAATGGGTGACTGATCTTGGGGAAAATTTTAATTTACACCATTTTATTTAAAGATTACGATCACTTTGATTGATAAAACATTTCAAATTGTGCACAAAAACAAAGTAGTTACTAGGTATTCATGCATACTATACAGTGACGAAGATGTGTAGCCTAAAGAGGAATAGGTGGAACCAAATGAGAAATGGGGGAGTTTACAAAGAAAAGGGGTTGATCATAAACAGAAAGAAGTGTGGCCTGGGATGAAGAAGGGATGTGGCAAATAAAGATTAGAGAAGTGTGTGAGTTTAGTCAGGCCTAGGGCAGCACACAACCTAAATACACCACTGCTCGTCCCTGGTCTATTTCAGCTACATTTAGTTTGATCTCCCCTGCAGTAAATCTGTGCTGTTTCTGATTTTGCAAACCATTTACATCCAAATATTCATTTAACGGGTTTCCATTAACTGCTGACATAAGACTTATTGGTCTATAGTTGGTCAAGTCTTTCCTGTTTTGTGAGTGGGTAAAATTGCTAATTTACTTGAACTACTCCTGTCAATAGAATCTTTGAATATGTCAACTGGTGCCATTCTTAAAATTATTTTGTTTCTTCTAAGTGTTACATCCAGTACCAAATTATTCTATATATTATATATATATATATATACATATACGTACAGGTGTGTGTGAAAAAAATACAAACTCTTTGAATGCTATGGTTTTATATACATAATCATCTTTTCCTTAGCAGGTCTAAAAAGTATGCAAATGCAACCTTAGATGAACAACGCATGACATTACACTGTCATAAATTATTCAACAAATATAAAGCCAAAACGGAGAAGCCACGTGTGACAAACTAAAGTGCACTCTTACTGTTGCCATAATAACTTTGCTGGTCTGGAGCATTCAGGTGTGTGTTAACACAATTCACAGGAGGAAAGACATCAGAAGCAATTATTGCTGCCCATCAATCTGGGAAAGGTTATATGGCCATTTCCAAACAACTTAATGTCCATAATTCTACCGTGAGAAAGATTTTAAAACAGGCATTTGTCAAGCTTCTCGGGAGTGGATGGGCCAGCAAATTCACCTCGCCAGTGCAACGCTCAGATAAATTGCAAAAAAAGTTAACGTATAACAACTGAGGCCTGTAAAGTCCAGTACAGTACAACTAGAAAAAAGACTGAACAAGTACAATTTGCTTAGAAGGGTTGCGAGGAGAAAGCCTCTTCTCTCTAAAAAGAGCATGGCAGCACAGCTTAGGTTTGCAAAGCTACATCTGAACAAACCACAAGACTTTTGGAAGAATGTCTGCTGGACAGACAAGTTAAAGTGGTGATGTTTGGCTATAAAGTGGCTATAAAGTGCAGTGCCTCATACCAAATAAAATATCTCAATATATCAATTATTTTAATTGACAAGATCTTAAAAAATATTGACGGCAAGTTGTACCAACTAATGACATAATTTACAGGCATCACCTATTGGATCAAATGTATAACTATATACCGTATATATCACTAAAATAATAATGAGTATGAATATATAATTTCACCATAACCCAGTTCTGTCTTTCAGCAGATATACAGGCAGTGGGAAACGGATGTGTGATTTTGCTGTAGCAATTAAAATGTTTCGTTGTGTTTTGTTTTTTTTAACAGTTAGCTGGAGTGATGCGTAAATTAAAATAAAGGGCTTTCATCAGCCTGCCCTTTAGTTACAGTTTTAGAATCTTTACAATTAGTGTTCTGGTGGAAGATATCCAGCACTCCATTATTCACTCCTGTTTTGCACCATTTGCATATAATTAAGAACCCTAGTGTGCAGTACTACACTGCATGTATAATTACACACACAAAAAGAAATATTGAATTATGCTATGCCTGACAACTGAAAGCAAATTTTCCATCATGTAGAATTATTTTTTGACAGTGCATTATTTCTGCTACTATACATGTTTATTTGGGTTGAGTATAATGAATAAATATATCATTGGTTTATTAAAAATGACATGAAAAATGTGTGCATTACAAATATCTATAAAATGTACGCCATAACAAAGAACTTATGAAAGCAGACCTGGACAAATGAAACTCACTAGTCTCTAGAAGAAGCAACATTCCCTCATGACAAAATAACAACATAATTCAACCACTAAAGAAAAAATGCTAATATGGATATGGTGCTGTGAAAAGGTATTTTCCCTATAACTGATTTCTTCTATTGTTGCTTATTTATCACATTTAAAATGTTTCATATCATCCAGCTAATTATAATATGATACAGACGATGTAACGCAAAATGCAGTTTAACTCAGCCACATTGGAAGGTTTTCAAGAATGAACTGCCTTTTTAAGGTCATCTCAATTGAATTCATGTCAGGACTTTGACTAGGCTACTCCAAAACCTTCATTTTGTTTCTTTCGAGCCACAGAATTTAATCCCAAAAGTGTGGTTGGTGGCAAATATAAAACAAGCTTTGTGATCTTTTTGGCTGGAGTTTTCTCCTTTTGATTGTTGCTTTGTGTGCTGCCTTTTTGAAGCCTTTCAGCCTACTTCACTTTTCCCGCGGCAGAGCAGGGAGCCCACCGCAGGACTTCTGGAAGGTTAGTGAACTACAAAGGGGAGAGGGTAGATAATAGGGATGGAGGGAGAGGGGGTAGATAAGAAGGAAGGGATAGGGGGGGTAGATTATGAGAAGGGAGGGAGAGGGGTCAATTATGATAAGAGAGGGAGAGGGGTAGATTATGAGAAAGGGAGAGGGGGGAGTAGATTATGAGAAGGGAGGGGGAGAGGGGTAGATAGTGAAAAAAGGGGGAGGAGGTAGAAGAAAAGTGAGAAAGAGGGTAGTAAAACTATTGAAATAAATAAATAGTGAGATTGAGTGAGAGAATAAATGAATTAGTGTGTGGATGAATTGTGTAAATGAGGGAGAGAATGAAAGAATGAATGTGTGGATGAATTGTCTGAATGAGGGAGTATGAATTAATGTGTGGATGAATTGTCTGTATGAGGGACAGTATTAATTAATGTATTGATGAATTGTCTGAATGAGGGAGAGAATTACTTAATTTGTGAGAATGCATTTATGAATATGTGTAAATGATTTGTGTGAGAGAATAAATGATTATGTGAATGAAAGTGAAAACGGTTGTTGCTCGTGTTTAGCAGTAATTTCTTCCTTGTCATTTAGTGTATCCACACAAACATGTGTATTGGTTTCAGGACAAGAAGGGCTGCCTTTACATACCATTATCTTAATTAAGTCATATAATTTACTATAAAAATATATGGAATAAGGTGAAAATGAAGAAAACCAATGTGAGCCACCTCAGGTTATTATCATGCAGGGTCTTAGTTTGCCACGGTACTTCCCCTGCGTGATCTTCCTTCCATGTCTCTTGGTGGTTCAGGCATTCTCTCAGCAACTCATCTTTGAGTGCCACCTTACTGATGTTCTCTCAGATGCTCTTGGTTTCATCCAGGACAATGGCTTTGACACTTACTAGACTCCGCCTACCTTCTCCTCAGCTGGTCTCTGGTTGTTGGACTTGGGTTGAAAATCTCTGCACATTGTAAGGAGCTTCCCTGTCTTCAAGTCGGCAGCCTCCATGTCCTCGCCTGACCAGCTCACTACGCGCGGCAGGGCATATGTAATATTTTTTTCTTTAAAATAGCAACAAACTTTAAGGGCACGGCCTATAATCGGGTGCGGCCTATATTCGAGCCAGTACGGTACTTTTTGGGATGTGCTTTGCTTTCTGTATGTTTTGTGTACCTTCAATGGTAAACCCACTGCTACACTGCTGTAGTTGTGTCATGCTGTAACATCATGCACCTTTTTCGTAACAGCAAGTTTCTAGGCAATAAGTCTTAAGATCCTTATTTTAACACTTTAGAAGTCTTAGTGAGTACATGTATTTTTTTGTAATAAAGATTCTATATTGACAAAGCCTTTTGTTTTAAACCTTTCTATTCTACTTTAAATAAAATAACAGAAACTAGTTACCAGGGGCATTTTTATTGATCCAGTCCAGTACTGGCTGTGGCTATACACTGCTGACTACCTGAACTGCTTTGACTCCGCCTTCTATGTGCTTGAGCGGTGCTAGCAATACCACAAAACAGGAACTGGGCATATGTAGTGGCAAGGCACATACCAGCAGTTCAGCTAAACTCGTTTGCAGTTTGTTATGTATGGAGCTGCATAGCTACAGACCAGTCAAGGTGCCCAACATGACCACTGTCCACTGCTGAAACCGCCTTCAATAGGCATGTGAGCATGACAACAGGGCCATGGTGGAATGGAAGAAGGTGGCCTGGTTTGATGAATCACGTTTTCTTTTACATCACGTTGATGGCTGGATGTGTGTGGAGAACACATGGCACCAAGATACATCCATGGAGGCCCCACCTGCATTTTACAGGACTTAAAGGATCTGCTGTTAACGTCCTGGTGCCAGATACCATAGCACACATTCAGAGGTCTAGTGGACATTGATGGATCAGGGCTGTTTCAGCAGCAAAAGGGGGATCTACACAATATTAGGCAGGTGGTCATAATGTTATGGCTGATCGGTGTATATACATTTGTTGACTAACATATTAATTAAATGTATTTGTTCAAAATAAAACCTTGACAAATATAGTAGACATTATTTTGTTGCGAGGATTAAAAAATGAAAACAAATATAAAAACAGGTTCCTATAGCTGTCTGAAATAAATGATAGGTATTCCATACTATAAATATGTCTATTTTAGATCTGGTATGCGTGCTTCATTTGTTCTCATCACATGTTCTGACTTGTTTTTCTAGTCCTTTTATGCAGGGGGAGTTTAAGAGTATCTGCAGCTGTTGAAAGTTTGAAGACAAGTATTCAATCTTAATCTGGTTCATGTGTGTGAACAAGGGTATTATTTATAATCCTTATGCTTGATTGTCACTAGCCTGAAACACGACTTCAAAAAACACAAATTAACTTTAATTAATTATTAATAATAAAACAAAAGAAGCACCTGCATCAACCCACCAGTTTTTTTCTCTCTAGTTTTCACAATGTCTAGATAAGTAAGATCTGTAAAAAAATCTAGTTTGCTCACACAAGTTAGACAAAAGTGCACTCAGTGATCAATAACCAGTGACCTAAAGTTTTACTGATAAGTGACCAGGTAGTCATAATGAATTGTGTATTAAATAAAATAATAATCATTAGCTCGGCGAAACTAGTTTACTGAACTCACACAAGTTATATATTGTTTTTTTCAGGACAAGAAGGGCTTTCTTTAGATGTCAATGTATCATATTATTTACTATACAAAAGTATAAAATATGGTGTCAATTTTAGAAAAAATTACTTTTTCTGACTTTTATTTGAAAAATATTTTACTCATCTACAAAAGCTAATGAAAAAACCTGCTAAATAGATTCTACTATTTGTCCTGAGTTTAGAAATACCCAATGTTTTTTTGCTTTTTTTCTGCACGTTCTGGAGCAATAAGTACGAGTAGCGTTTTGCTATTTCAAAACCATTTTTTTCCAAATTTGGTAATTCTTCCCCATGTGCTATTTCGGGCATCTTTGAAGCCGCCTAATACAATTTACCCCATCAAACTATGTATTTTTGTACAGTGATACCCCCCATGCATGGATTTGCCTGACTGGGGACAAAAGGGCCGCATTTGGGGCATGCACATTTTTCAATGTTGAACTTTATTTGGTGATCCATTGCTCATGCCATACTGGGTACATCTTTAAAGCCGGCCAATTCAGTGTGCCCAATAAAACCATATATTTTTTGAAAACTATACACCCCAGGGTATTTTAAATGCTGGTATTTTAACTCATTTCATGCACTAATTCTACCACCAGCCTCTGTCAAAGTTAGCAGTAGTATTTTTTGTGTGTATTTTTCCCACACAAGTTGTACTTAGGTATAAATTTACATCTCCTGGTATATGTCACATGTGGGTTGTGTGCATTTTTCAAATTGGAAATTAGACATATGGTCATCCTTCCCCGTGTATTTATTGGGACATTGCTGAACCCAGCCAATGCCCACCCCATGGGCATTTAACATACCAGTATTTTAGCTCTTTCCATGCAAGTGTTTTAAGATAAAGCACTAATTTTAGGACTTGCTCATGACAATATTTTTGATATATTTATATATATTTTTTGGGGGCCTTTGTTTTTCTTTTACATTTTTTTGAAACTGGAAGGTTCCCCTGATGGTGACATCAGTGGAAAATTATTTTTTCATGTTACCATTTTTTTTTTTACTATTTACTATTTTTTTTACTATTGAAACTTTTTCAGCAGGGAGTTCGGTGTTGCTGAAGCCTTCAATGGTGTTGCATTTCAGCCACAAGGAGGAGGAGAAGTCTGATTTAAGGCATTAAGGGTACGGTAAGACTTCCCCAGGGAGAAAAGGTGAAAGAGAAAGTTAAGAACAGGGGCCTGAAACGGATCATCCTGCCCTTTCAGACACCAAGACCTACAAGCATAAGCTTAAGCTCGTCCAGTGCCTGGTGCAACTGGGTCTCAGAGAAGCATGTGAGCATCCTCTGAAAGTTGGAACAAATATCCAGGTTGCTGGAGAGGCTGTATCCTGAAACTGACAGTCCGTATCCAGAAGAAGTTGCAAAACAGAAGGAGAAGCGGAGTCCTTGCAGGAAGTTCCAGGAGTGACGGGACCCAGGGTAGAGGCAGCCAGAGGGGTGTGTTGAGAAGCACAGATCTGATCATGCAAAGTACCTGAGGAATCAGAGCCAAGGGTGGAGGCCAAGTCTGTAGGAAGAAGTGCACTGTGGCGCAGTCCGGATCTGGAAGCCAGCTGAAGAAAGTCGCCAGTTAAGTATTCAGTCTGGATGCAAAGAGATCAATAAAAAATTGATCCCACCGAGAGTCACTGGCATCCCTCAGGTGACAGGAAAACCGGTCTGCCACCGTGTTATCGGAGCCCGGAAGATATTCTGCTTTCAGTGTGATGTGGTTGGCCAGACAGAAATCATAGAGATCCTTGGTAAGGACCCTTAGCATACGTGACCAGGTGCCTGCCAGACAGCTGATATACTGGACCGCAGAGATGTTGCCCATCTAAAGGAGAAGGCAAAAGTTGGAGCAATCTGCGTCCAAGCTCCGAATGGCAAAGGAGCCCACAATCAGTTCCAGACACTTGATGTGCAATTGTCTCTCCTATGCTGACCATCGACCACCGGACACTCCCGAAGGTCTGGACACCCCACAACAGTGGGGAAGGAAGATGAAGGTAGCTCGACCATTCCATACCTCCATGTATTGTAGCCATACCATGAGCTTTAGCCTCACCTCCATCGAGGGGGTGATCTGTTGATCATAGGATGGAAACCTGCAAAGGTGGGTCACTGAAGAGCTCAGCAGTGGAGCGGAGCAAGAGTGATTGCTTGGATGGACAAGGGAAAATAAAGCGGAAGATGCACAAGAAGAGGGGTTAGGGCCTAAAAGAGTCTTTGCAGGGAGCAGATATAGGGAAGAATAGGGAACAAATAGAGGTGAAGTAATTGCAATAATAATATCAGCAAAATAAAGATAATAAAGAAAATCAATAATAGAAACAATCAATATAGGAAAATTGAATGGATAGCTGATCTGACCTGTTGGTGGTAGCAGCAAAGAAGAGGAGGAGGAGTGGCTGTCTTCAGTCTTTATAGTCCCTGTTTTATGTTGATTGGTCATATATTTTGATTTTCATGTTTGTCTCTTTGCTGCTATTGGTGGTAGAGTAAAGATGTTATGCAAATAATGAAGCCTCCTGTCTTGCTATAAAATTGTACCTAACACAATGCTAGGTAGAGGCAAAGGTAGATACAAGCATGTCAACATTTCCACCTCTTTTGAGGCCATCAATCTCATTTGGTATTCTGTCTAGGAGTGATGGGAGATGCAGAGTCAACAAAAAGCTCACCTTCCTTGTTTTAATTTTAAAAAAGTAAAACAAAAAATGTAAAACTTTTTTTAACGGAGGGAATGGGTGTTACATAGTTGGGAGGTACAATGGTGGCAGGGATCAGATTTGTTTCCAAGCATGCCAGACAGCAGCTTTGACTATAGATGAGTTGGCAGCATGCTGGAATGTTAGATCCCACCACAGTGTCCATTATCATGGTAGCAACCATCCATGTAAATGTAGTCAATGTTATAATAACTGCCGGTATGGGTTTTCTTTTCTGTAGTCCTGTTGAACTATTTCCTCGCCACTGTGGCTTCTCTGTCTTTTTCAATCTTGTTCTAGCACTTTTTTATACATTTCTGTACCTAAAAAAGATTCTCAGTAACCCATTTTTCAGTGTCTTCTGCAGTTTGAGTTTAAAAGAAGTCTGTTTGACTGGCATATCTCTTCTGTAAGATCCCTGTCTAAATCCTTTATAAACTTGCCTATATCTCTTTTAAACCAAAATTATTTCCTTGTTAATGTCTCTGTTAACAAGTCTTTGTTTCTACATTGTTGACTCCATCGATTTTATAGTTCTACAAAAGCCTCCCCTTATCTCATTCTTAAAAACAAAAACATAATTAGGAGAGTGTCCGGGATGCACTAAATCTAAGTTCTCCCTGGCTGCAGCAGAAACCTGAACCATGTACACCAGTATATTCCTTCCCCTACTCAAGCACCAGTTGCTGATTACGAAGAAGCTAGCTCAAGCAATGGCTACTGTATAAGATTCTACTGTCCCTTCTGCATCCTTCTACTCTTCCATAATTTCCCATATGGTATCACAGGAACTGCTGGACTATGGAAGGTTGAGAGGAAGTGATCAGTAGCGAGGCTGTAAGTGGGGGCTTAATGCTGGAGATGCTGCATCGCTGCCTCCTGCTGACAGATGAAGTGCAACAGGGCAAGCTCTAGTTACACTTCAATGTTATTTCAATTATCAATGCTATTTTAATACCCAAAGCATTCTCTCTCAGTCTCAGGGTGTTAATGCAGACTCCACCAGAAATGGATAGGAGATCCAAAAATGGATAAGAGATCCCAGAGGGCCTATCCAGACACTGCACCCTGCTGGCTGATTACATGTACTTCTATCAGCATTTGTCAGACTGTACACATAGAAACATAGAATATGATTGGATATTGTGCCCATCTACAGGTAGACTGCCCATTTTATCCCTATAAAAAGACCCAGACCTTAAACAGTCTTCGCATTTATCTTAGATTAAAAATAGTTTTATGCCTATTCCATGTGTGGTGGTTTAAAATAAATAAATGAATATATAAAATGGGTATACAGAGTATAATGGGTATAATTTTAATGAGATTGTCAGTTGATTGTTACTGGCTCTTAAAATTGTTTCTGGAAGTATTCCATTACTTTTCCCTGGGTGAAAAGAGTGTTTGTCAGTTAGGGAGAGGGGCCAAGATGCTCAGATATAGCCTATATTTCTGTGGGAAAGCAGCAGCAGTTGTTTGTCCCTTATTAAAATAAACCTTTATTCCCTCATCAAGTGGGTAAAACACCCCAATGGAAAAGGGGAAACATAACTAAAATGTTATAGCATTAGTAGGAGTATTTTGTTTGTGGCAGTTGAGATATATTTTATGTGTTTGTTCTACAAAATTGTGGATGTAATTGGATCCCACAAAATGGTGGATGCTAGTGTTTTTAATGAAGATTGTATTTAAAATATTTAGTTATTTATGTTTTTCTTTTATATATGTTAAGCAATTAATTTATTAAAGAGATATTTATTTCTGTGGCAAAGCAGCAGCAATTGTTTGTCCCTTATTAATAAAAACCTTTATTCCCTTATCAGCCAGTGAGGGTGCTACATTTATGGAGTCCCCAGCGAGGTGAATGCAGTGAGGGTCGGCTCCCAGTGACGACAGTCTACCTCCAGTGTCAAGAAGTCGAAATGGTTAGTCAACTTAACCGTAGACTTGATAATCGCATATTCACTAAAATTCAAATTGTTGCAAGTCGCTGTGACTTTCAGTTTTGTATGTCTTGCATGCCTTTGCATGAAACTCACAAAATTTGCTAAAAAAACCTATAATTCTCACAATACATTAAAGGTGAATTCCCATGGAAACAATTCTTTTTCAATGTGAGCATAAAATAAAGTGCTGTAGTGATGTATCCTGGCATAGGCTGACCTGGCCTAGGATGGCAGGTCTAAGGGGTGTAGTCTTCTGTGATCAGGCTTTTCGGTGTGCTGCCAGTTACAGGGGACATATCTGATCGCCCCTAACTGAACAAATTACACTTTAAATTCACACCTGGAGGCTGCCATTATTGTCAGTAGTGATATATTGGTTGTCTTCCCCTGCTCAACCACCACACTGAGCTTATTGTTTATGGCAATGCTATAAAGTCAAAGCGACTCCATAGATTTTCATGAGCCAGAGTGCATCTGACCAAAGAAATGGCTAAAATATGGTATTGTTTGCAACAGGCAGAATAATAAGTGAAGCTGTTTGTCTAGTAGATTGGGTCAAGATAACAGAGCTAGAACCAGTGCTGACAGACAGAGATCGATAGGAACAGACCCTGTATTCCCACATTAGGACCACTAGGGTATGAAGGAAACGAGAGATAGGAAGAGATAGGCAGAAAGCAGAGAGATAGGAGGAAAGAGGGAGAGAGAGAGAGAAAATGGATAAAGAGACAAAGACAAGGAAGAGATATTGAAAATGACAGGAGGGATAGGGAGAAATGGGAAAGAGAAAAAGCAAAGAGAGAGAGAGTGCGTGTTTGAAAGTTTTACCGTGAAGTCACCCTGATATGTTCCTGCCTCAGTGGAAACTTCTGAAAAATGTCAGAATCACCCGAAGCTCTACTGTTTTGGTAGAAGTTCACACAAGGTTATTGTAGCGCAAAATGGCAGCGCTTCAGGTGACGTCCTCTACAATCCGGCGAGAGGTCGTCACTTAAATCTCCTTCATTTTGGTAGAAGTTTACTGGGAGGTTATGTCTGCGAAGATGAAGTGAAGATGTTTTTGGTAGAATGAAGGTAGAGATACATTCAGAGAGCATGAGTGGATGGGATTATAAGAGTCTGTGAAAGTCAGATGAAAATTCCTAGCTTTTTTTTCTTTGTTTTCGTCCGTTTTGTGGAGGGTCTGCTCTCATTTTCTGAGTATATGTATAGACATCATGTTAATATCGATGTTTTAGTTTTTTATTTACTTTTTATAATCATTTTTGTTTATCATCTTTTATTAATATATATAGTATTTAAATATAATTTATGTGTGTGTATATATTATATATATAGTATATGTATTATCTATAGATATATATATAGTATATATACAGTGCAGAATGTTTTGTCTATATTAGATTACTCATATATAAGTTTGTAAGGGTATTGACAAACTTTTCTCTCATTTTATCCATTGGTTTGAGTCAGAATTATATATATAGGTATTTAGGTATTTCTTTACATTTGATGTTTTGACTAGTCCCCTTATGGTCTCCCTGATACATGTTTCATATAGCTATCATTACATTTATATAACTATATCCTTTTTCTATAATACTCACATGAGCACAGACACATTCAGACACTCACACACCATCATATCCAGGCACCCACACTAACATGCCCTAGCACACATACACTACCACTAACACCAACACACATAGGAACAAACATTAAAAGACACCCGGAAACTCAGACATATTAACATAACCAGACACTTAAACACGTTCATGCAATTCACTGTGAAGGGTGACCTTACTGAACCCTGCCACCAGCTCAGTGTTTTCAAAGACATAGCGAGGTCTAGAATACTAAAAAATTCACATTTACCACAAATCACTAGAAAGGTACACCAGCATCCAAGGAAAAATATCCTAATACCGACAATTCAAATTTTTAAATGTAACCCCAGGAATGTTTTATGTTATTTTGAACATTAAGGGATTTTTAATATTAAAAATATATCCCATCAATAAACAACTTTAAGGCCTAGAATACTAACAGTCTAGTAGGAATGGGGCGTATAACTGGAACTACATTGCTTGTTTATATTGTGGTTTACATAAATTTACTGAATACTAATTTACAAAAGCTGGTATGCTCTGGATTCAGTTAGTGAAATGTTTATATTAAGAAATGTCTTGGTGATGCCACATAAAATTAACAGCTGTCTTATTTTATCCCGAACTGGAACGTTTGAGATTTGCAAAATAACTATTTTCAGACATGTACTGTCTTTGCTGTGCACCGTATAGTTCTCCTGTTTATATATATATATGTTTCCTTTGGTAAGTGAATGAGTAACATCAATAGCAGCCAATACTTTGGCAATGTACTGCTTGGCTGGTTTTATTTTAAAGGGATGAGTAAGAACTGTTTAATCACCCTTGTTTGCTGCTGGCAACAAGCTAAGCAGAAAGCAGTGTATTGTACATGATTATTTCATTCCTTTGAGGCAGAACATTTAAACAATTGCAACTGGAAAATGTCATGTCCAAACCGCTTTGCGCAAAAAAACTCTTTTGATTATAATTTGGACAGATGATTACACGTATAACACATTTTTGTATATGTACTCATTCAGCATAACATTTCCCTCCTGCTATTAAGGGAAAAACATTTTCCTCTGATTGCTGTTTAATTACGGTTATTTATGAAGTTGTGGAATTCATAGTTGTAGTTCTATTGTAGTAAGCCTTTGATATGTTTTAATAACATCTATTGCATGCATTGTTTTGTTGGTGTTCTTAGCAAGTTTTTCAATTGCCTTTACACTCCCTGAAATTTCAATTTTTTTAGTTCTTTCCTTGGTTGGGCTTAGAACAGAGGAAGTTTTTCTTGGCTCAACATATCATAGCATTATGAGTTAATATCTTAGGTGTATCCTTATATGAATTAAAACAAACAATGTCATGTACATTGCTATCTAACATAGTAATTAAGTATTACTTATACAATGGATCTTTGTCCAGTAAAGAAAAGCAAAGGTAATAAATAAATTAAAATGCATAAAACTATATAAAACTGGGTACATAAATAAAAATGGTATACCCTAACAGACAGTTATTTATTTATAAAACTTTGAAAATACAACACTGAATTAAAAGCATGTTAATAGAAATAATAAACTAGCATACAATAAAAAGCATGTTCAATAAACTGGGCTGTCCTAAATCTTTCTCCCTCTCTCTCTTTCTTTCTTCCTTCCTTTCTTCATACAATTTCTCTTCCCACTGGATCATTTTTGTGCTTCTCCAAATTTTAGCTATCAATAATTTCGTGGCCAACAGAATATGGATTATCAACTTTTGAGACTATAGGCCAATGCAGGTGTAGCAAAACACAATCCAGAGTAAAAGGCAACTTAATCCCACATATGCTCTCAATGTGGTCAAAAACCTTTTGCCATATATCTTTAACCAGCCCACATGACCACCAAATATGTAGAAAACTGCCAATTTCCCCCTCACATCACGAACAGTTAGACTCTACCTGTCCATAAATGTTTGCTAGTTTGGTTGGTACTAAATACCACCTATTACATACTTTATAGATAAGTTCTCTGATATTTAAACCTTGTATAGAGGCAATCCAATTTTCCATAGGAATAGTCCTATTTAGCTCTTTTTCCCAGGTCTTAATCACCCAAAGTGACATATTCCCATTGTTGTTTCTTATAAAGGTCAAGCATCCAATAATTATTCTCATAGTATTTCCCACACTATATATATAGTCTTAAATTGTCTCAGCCCTTCACTTTCTCCCAATATTTGGTATTTCATCAAAAACCATTTAATTCTTAAATAAGAGAAAATTTCTTTCAAGAAAAGTTTCAAGACATCATCAAGCTCCTCCACAGGGCATATATCTCCCCTAAACAACTATCCAAACTGTCTCCCCTTAAATTAGTTCAGTGCTGTAAATGCAATTCAGAGTCCGCCGATCTGTCCCAAGATTCAGAATTTTTGGAGGGTGGTGGGCCTAACAATAGGTAGTGTAATAGATCACAGCCCTCTTATTATTACCTTTGAGTCTTTGATGGGAGTATATGATGCACTTCACATTAAGGGAAAATGTAAAATCAACTTACTGGATCACTTAATACTAATAGCAATCAAATCTATTCTGGATCATTGGCTAAATGCTAACGTTCCTTCCCTCGCATATTGGAAAAACAAAGTCACAAAAACTCTGCTATTGGAATGGACCTTAGTCTTACAAGATAAGGAGAAACGGGGAGAAAAATTCTTTGACATTTGGGAACCCTACATCAACACACTTTCCCCTAGACTACAGCAACAAATCACCTTGGTCTTTAACCATACGGCGTGGTTTTGCTCTAGGGTATTATCAACTTGAGACTCCTTATATTTAACCATGATACTCCCTCTGGTCACTGCTCTCAATAAGATACTTACCGTTGGACGTATTTCTGTTATTCATTTATTTAGGGTGCTAGGGAAGAGTCATTTTAGAGCTGGATGATACATGTCTCTCGAATTACCTTTATCTCGGTCAGTTTGTTTCTCTATTTTTTTTTTGGTTTTATTCTTTGTTTTGTCAAAAAATGAAAAAATGGCAAGAAGATGACTCTCGTATTATTGTAACAGTTCGATGTAATAGCGCGGCTATTGCTCCATATGGCTATCGCTGTCCATAACATATTCTGTCCACGTTCTGTTCAATTAGTGTGTATATTGATCCATCGCGAATGTACAATATCTACTGTATGTTTCTCTTTCGACGAATCAGAGGCATCCTGTATAAGATATAAGGAAGCCAATAAAGCATGCAAAAAGCTTAGATTAGATGGGCTAAACTAGAAAATGAGAGAGTGATTGCCAAAGAGAGCAAAACTAACCCCAAAAAATTCTTTAAGTACATAAATTCTAAAAAAACAAAGAATGTAAACTTAGGTTCATTAAAAACAGAGAGGGGAGTGTTGGTTAAGGAGGACCAGGAAAAAGCAGAAATTTTAATAACTATTTTTCCTCAGTATATATTATATATATACGTAGGACTACTGAAATTTTTTTCTGTCAAACTGTGATTGGATGGCTCAGGACAAGGTGCTGCAGCAACTAAAGAAAGTTAATGTTAACAAAGCTCCGAGTACTTAAGGAGCTGAGTCAGGAAATAAGGGAACCTCTGTTTGTAATCTTTCGCGATTCTTTTTTTTCCGGAATTTTACCAGAGGATTGGAGGAAGGCAGATGTGGTTCCTGTATTCAAAAAGGGTTCAAACTCTGTGCCCGGAAATTATAGACCTGTGAGCTTAACTTCTGTGGTTGGGAAAGTATTTGAAGGGCTGTTTAGGGATAATATTCAAGAATTCCTTGGGAAGAATAGTATTATTAGCAAAAATCAGCATGGTTTTATGAAACATAGGTCCTGTCAAACTAATTTAATTGCATTCTACGAAGAAGTAAGTAGAAGTGTCAATCAGGGTGTTGCAGTGGATGTAATCTACTTGGATTTTGCCAAGGCGTTTGACACGGTTCCACACAATAGGTTAGTATTCAAACTGAAGGAAATTGGTCTAGATGCAAATTCTTGTTCTTGGGTAGAACATTGGCTTAGAGATAGAGAACAGAGAGTTGTTATAAATGGTAAATTTTCAAGCTGGTCAAAAGTGGTAAGTGGTGTCCCTCAGGGTTCTGTTCTGGGACCAAATTTATTCAACATATTTATAAATGACCTGGCAGTAGGCATTGAAAGTCATGTTTCTGTGTTTGCAGATGACACTAAACTAGGTAAAGTTATACAGGGCGAGCAGGATATTACTGTGCTGCAGAGGGATCTAGATAGACTGGGGGACTGGGCACACAAATGGCAGATGAAATTCAATGTAGATAAATGTAAAGTTATGCACTTCGGGGTAGGGAATGCACAAGCAACCTACACCCTAAACGGTAGTGAGTTAGGGGTCAAGACAAATGAGAAGGATTTGGGAATTGTTATAGACAACAATGTGCAGTGTCAGTCTGCGGTTGCTAAGGCCAGTAAGGTATTGTCGTGTATAAAAAGGGGCATCAATTATGCTGTGCAATTTCGGGCACCTATTCTAAAGAAGGATATAGCACTAGAAAGGGTGCAGAGCCGGGCTACAAAATTAATAAAAGGAATGGAGCACTATAGTTATTTAGAAAGGTTAACAAATTGAAATCTGTTTAGTTAAGTTTAGAAAAACGGCGCCTCAGAAGGGATATGATAATATTATATAAATATATTTGGGGCCAATGCATAGGACACGTGGTCATGCGTTCAGACTGGAAGAAAGGAGATTTAGTCTA
Organism: Spea multiplicata; assembly: GCA_009364415.1. Classification (NCBI taxonomy): domain Eukaryota; kingdom Metazoa; phylum Chordata; class Amphibia; order Anura; family Pelobatidae; genus Spea; species Spea multiplicata. The sequence continues at coordinate 34,263 of VKOC01048919.1, forward strand.
AAGCAGCGGAAAGGGTTTTTTACAGTAAGGACAATGTGGAATTCTCTGCCTCCAGAGGTAGTTTTATCTGAGTCTGTACAGAGGTTTAAACAGCAACTGGATGGATACTTGGAAAAACATAATATTCGGGGATATAATCTTTAATTATGGGGAGCCCTCAGGCAGGGCTAATGACTTGGGAGCCCTCAGGTAGAGCAGACATAGTCAGGCAGGCTGGGTCATAACCAGAAGGACGGTATCATTGCCAAATCGGAATCCAAGGAACAAAGTCAAAAGCAAGCCAGGTCCCAATGGCTGTAGCAGGAGAACTAGGCCAGGCAGTAGGCAGATGAATTGTAATGCAAAGGCCCAGACAGGCAGAAGGAAGCCTCAGTCCTGTTTAGTAATTTCTCCAAACAGGACAAAGACAAGCTCTAACCTATGTTTGAAACCCGTATTCATGGAAGGGCGGTCTCAGTAGAATGTCAAGAACGGATTCCAGATTGAAGAGGGTCGGGTAAGGACTTGGATTAAAGAAAGTTAGTTGGGTGTAGACAATTCTTTCAAGAAGCTTGGAAGTGAGAGTTAGTAGATAGATGAGACCGTAGCGGGACAGATCAGTAGGGTCCAGGAATGGCTTTTTCAAAACAGGCACTATGGTAGCATGCTTAAAAGAAGATGTGACAGATCCAGTAGAGAGGGAGATGTTGACGATCAAGGGGACATGTGGTTGGACAAGAGGAAAAAAGAAGAACATGAACCTCCTCTTCTGTGACAAGAGAGAATTGGTTAAATGTAGAGAAGGAATTTTATTCAGGTAATATTTCATATTTGAGAGTTTCAATTTTATTATTTAAGTAAGTGGCAAAGTCAAAGGCAGTAAGGTTAGTGGACGGGGTAGTTGTAATTGGGCAAAGAAGGGAATTAGAGATGTTTAGGCTCCGAGATAAGGTAGGTAAAGTAGGTTTACTTGGCAAGGGTGAGAGCACAATAGTAGGAACGTAGAATTAATTTATAGTGCAGGAAGTCAAACATAGAATGAGACTTCCTCCAGCTACGTTCAGCAGTGCGAGAACAGTGTTGTAGGTGTTGGATTACTGTTGTGTGCAGGGTTGGAAACATGAGAGTCATGAGGAGCGAGCAGTAAATAGGGCTACATTGTCAAGATCAGAAGTGAGGGTGGAGTTGTAGAGAGGCAGCATGGTTAAGGCATGATATGTTTGAGTTGGGAGAGAAGTGAGGGGTTAAATTGATTGAGAATTTCTGAGTATTGAAAGAGCTAAGGTCTCTGGTTAGGTTATTTTTTTTGGAGGGGCAGGACAAGGAGTAGGAAGCAAGGTGAGAGAGCAAGATATGAAGTGGTGGTCAGAGAGGGCAAAAAGGGAATTAGATAAGTTAGAGAGAGAGCACATGCTAGAGAAAATAATGTCGAGGGTGTGTTCATCATTATGAGTAAGGGAGTTAATATGCTATGTGAGGTCAAAAGAAGAAGTAATGGAAAGAAACGCACAAGCTAGGGTTCCCTGCTGGTTTCCACATCTCTTTTGAATGCTGTCAAATTCAAGACTCAAATAAGCCAGAGAAATTCCATTTCTAGCTAAGCGAGATTTTTTTGGCGCCCAGTCTGCTTTAGTTCTGCATACTCATACTCAGCACACAGTCAAGATCTTATGTAATTATAACACTTATGAGCAGCATGAATTATATTATAATTATATATATATAATATACTATATTTGTTTATCACATCTTATGTATCTAGTGAGTTTTGCTCTCTTCATAGTTGTTGATGGGTTGAATAAACACCTAAACAACTTCATGATTATATAGCTACAAGCTTGGAAAAATCATTCTTTAAAGAAACCCTGTACTGTATATCACAATTTAATGCATTTTTTAAAAAAAAAGAAAGCTGACAGACACTTTTAGCTTGGCTGCACATAACACATTATGCCACCGCTAAAATTGTTGGATACTCATTTGTAACTTCCAGAATATTGTTTTTAAAGAGGAACGCTATATTGTCACAAAACCAATCTGGGCATGCAGAGGGACATGACAAGTTTTCAGTCACATTATTTCATGTGATCCATAATACAGTAACTTGACACTGTTTAGAAAGTCATTTGGCACACTGATAAGGACCCCTGTGAACAGATGTTGATTTCACGGTCCAAGAGCCCCAGCAGCTCATGCTGAAATAAAATTAGTCTTGGTCTGTGAAAACAAGGCAGGGATCACCTTGGACACATGTTATTTAAGCTTGGGTCCCTCTGTTCTCCTTTAGCCTACTGTTGACAGGATAACCTTATACGTAGGAGGCATACTAGAAAATGAACAAGACAAAACATGTACTATACTTTGAATTAAATAATTATTCCCATGGTGAAATAAGTGGATCAAATATCAATGTTCTAATTATGTGGTTTTACTCTAATTAGTATAGTAGAATATACATTCCTTCTGTGAAATGTACTTTCTTTGCGTTTCTTTATGGGGCCTGGCATGAATATGTGCTGATATCTATTGTAATAAAATCGAATAAAAGAAAATTATAATATTTTCAGTTCATAAAAAATAACTGGTAGGTGAATGAAATAACCATCCAGCAAAAGTTGTAGAGTTAATAAAGTCTAGAGAAACAGCCATGATACATTATGATCCAAGCTGGCCCATACTAGACCCAAGATTGGCTGAATGAGCCATAAGTCATGCCTACCCATCAAATACTTAAAGTGTCCTTGAGGACTCAGGTAGTGACCATCTCAACATTACATTACATTTATTTATATAGCGCTGTTTCAATCAATGGAATAATTTTAACTCACACACAATTATAAACTGGAGAAGGAGAAGAGGGTCCTGCTCTTGTGAGCTTAAAATCTAGTCAGTGGTTGAGGGGAAGTGAAACAGTAGAAGAGAACTACTTGGATGGTGATGAGTTGATAGGGTCTGCATGATCTGTGGAGGTTATTGATCATTCAAATGGCTTAATTAGGATGATGAGTGTTAGAAGGAAAGGTTGTACACTTCTCGAAAATGGTTGGATTTCAGACAGCAGATAGATAACAAATGGGATTGTGATTTGTAGGGATGGGATGCCTTTACCTGAGAGTGGTTAGTGGTGGGTGAGTCCCAGGCTCAAATAATACAAATGTGTACTAATGTCTACTAAACAGGTGTGAGCATGCTACAAAGAATAGGAAAGTTAGGTAGAAGGGTTGAACTTGATGGACTTAGGTCGTTTTCAACCTTCTGAACTATGTAACTAAATACAGTGTATTGGCTGTACAGTGTATACAAAAAACAAAAACTGTCTGTTACAGTGTATACAAAAAACAAAAACTTCTCACCCTAATAAAGTTGGCAATAAATATATAAACATAATATAAATGAGAGGTTTTGGATGTATGAATTGGCCAAAGCATAATTAAGCTCACCCACCACGTCAAAGCACGTTCTCAATAGGGTGAGAACCTACTCTCAACTCCTACATAGTGGGCACACAAAGCAGTTTATACGGCTACCAAAACCTTACTGATGTGTTGGGGAGGTGTAATTAAATGAGGAGCCAGTAGGAGAAAGTAGAGGAAATATTTTTACAGAGAAGGGTAAAAACATGTAGAGGTTCTTCATAGTGAGGATTAAGGCAACTGGGACAAGAGATTGGGTGGGTTACCTGCTGATTTCAGAGGGCGATGGTTTTGCAGTTTTCCTCCTGTTTAACTCCAGTGTAACTAGTATCTGTCCACTTATAGAGTCCACTGGGGATGAGGCTACTGCAGCTACCTACAAATTTATAGGGCTACTTCACAAGTGGTCAGATAAAGTGATTGCAATTAAGTTAGACAAGAGGTTAACCCTCTCATCACATTCTTACTCTCACATTCTCTAACACATGCTCTCTAACATGTTTTCACAATCTCACTCGTGCTCCCAAACTATCTCACATTCTCACTTATTCTCATGTATGCTGTCTCAGGCTCTCACTCACACGCTCACCCACTCTTATTCATGTTCTCTCACACTCATGTTCTGAGTCTCATGCTCTCACACACTCTCACTCATGCTGTCTCACACATGCTCGCACACTCTCATGCTCTCTCACTTACACTGTCTCACACTTTTTTACTCTCATGCTCTCTCTCACTCTTATCACACTTTCTCACACTCTCATGCTCTCACTCTCACTCATGTTGTCTTACACTCTCACACGTTTTCAGTTTCTCTCTGAATGTCTCCCTACCTTCTCTGCTGAGCGCTTTCATGCCACAGTCTCCTCTCCTGCAGCTCCACTTCTTCTCTTGTCTCTTTTTCTTCTGTCTTCTTTCTTCTGGCTTCTTTTCACAGGTACCATCTCTGCTGACCAAGGCTTCACGGAGCATTTCCTCAAAGGGACGGAATTAGGTGTGTGCGCCCCTTTGATGAAACACTCCTGAAGTCCTGGTCAGGAGAAAGAAGACATTTCAGTATCTCAGTAAAGCTTTCTGATGGCCACCGCAGCCACTAAAGAGATCTGCTGTGACCATCCGAAAAGCTTTACTGGGTTTCCGCAGCTCAGTGAAAAGAGGCGAGAGAGGCATGATAACATAAGATCTAACAATTCTTCTTCATAGTGGATACATAATTATTCCTTTGCGAACAGGGAACACTATGTTTAACCCTTTCAGGAGTTACTTTTTTAAAATAATTTTTACCATATGTTTCTTAAACCATGTGCACACCAAATTATACTTAATTTTGTTCAAGACAAATAGGGCCTTCTTTTAAAATCACAGTAATGCATAATAAAGCATAATAATTATTAGTGCTTACATGTAAACACAAAATATATACTAAAATAAAAAAACCACAGTTTGAAATTTTGCTTAGCATTTCTCCTAGTAGGCACCACTGCTGAACAATGACTTTATGTTCAGCAACATTCCCTGATTATGGCAATACCCCACATAGCTTGTTTTATGTTCTGAAGCCTTATCCATTCTTTACCCTATAGGGTGGTGTTTTTTTTAACATTTTGTTTTACTTGTGGTAGTAAGGCTCAGGGATATTGAGGCACTCTCTAAAACAAACATTGTGCAATGTGGATAGAGGATTGGGGATCTCTCTGGCAACATATGTTTCAGTGACATCACGGGTCTCCTTATAAAGTTTATTTATATTTATTCATATTTATTTCATTTTGGGTAGATCTTCCTAGGTCTTTTTTCCTAGAAAAGACCTTCCAGAGGGAAGGCCTGAAGGCGGATTTGGGTATTCCTATTGTAGTGGTGTACTTGTGTCGTGCGCCGTTACACCCATCTGTCAGCAGAAAGTTAATAAAGTTGGCTTCTGCTGACAAGTTCCAGACTCTCATTAGACATCCGGATCTCCTATGAAGTAGCAGGGAGATGTTGCTGCTGCTGCTGCAAAAAATAATGGTACACAGGTACTTCCTAAGGGGCACCTTTTTATGGACGTACCTGTACATCTAATAGGGGCGTTAAGGGGCTTAACATGTTTTACAATTCAAGCAGCACATATTAAAAACTTGTGATAGGCGGCTTTAATTTCTAAAAATTAAATTCTAACGCAGATGGGTGCATGCTGGACTGTTCAAAGACAGGGTTATGATGGAGAGCAGGCAGAAAGCACATGAAATAGGGTGGACTCCTAGGACTAATGAACAGACACAAATGGGTAGGAGTTGCCAGTTACCATATGTGGGAATTTTCTAAATGAGCTGACCCTAAGACTCTCTACATATTAACCCAAGCATCATTCTTTATGGAAGAGAGTGGCTAACTACACCCCTTAAAACATTGTATTGTATTTGAAAATACTGGAAGGTATGGTTAGCCAACTCCTTAAAAAACTGATGGCATAGCCCCCCAAGATGGATGTTATTCCATGAGTAATCAGAAATAAATTCACTTTTGATGGTTTGCCAGGTATTGGGGACAAATCAATAAGTGGGTTGCTAAAAACACACTAGTTTTATGTCCCTTGTACAAAGAGCAGGGCACTTATATCCTATATTAAATCAGTTAAAAATGTATACATTAATTACTACACACAAAATGTATATTCTGTATAAAGACAACAAACACGATTTTACTCTCAAGCACCTGAGTACATGACCCAATGTAATACATTTCTTAATGTTTGCAATTAATTTTGCAAGAATCATTTGAATCTACATATAATGGCTAAATATTTTATTGGACTCAAATATTTCCATATCTCAGCCAGAATTTACAGTTGATATATTCTGTAATATAGAGGTAGTGAGCCACATAAAATTATGTGAAAGTTCGGATAACAGGTCAAGGTAATTATTCCAATCTACATGGTTCTGCTTTGAGACAACAACTGACACTTAAAACACTTGCATTACTAAGCAGCTTCCTTTTTTTAGAAACAGACTAATCATGACAATCTGCATTTTCCACGACGGTTTTGCTGCTGAAATCGTCTCAGTTTGTGGGCCCAAACATCACGCCATGGAAGTGCCAGGCTATTCTTATCCAAAATCAGTCGGGCTGGGTCTGGAGATTCCTCATCATTGCCAATAATTAGGTACGACTTGCCCACCTGCACACGGAGACAGTCACATGATAAGTCCTGATCAGGTACCCATATAGGTTGGTCACCACGGCGAATGGGCACCCTCCTTTGCCTATATACTGTTAGCACTGTGGCTGTGAATTGCCACCACTCTCCAGACTTCTCCATAGACAAGAGCTGCGCACGAAGAACTGTAAGCAATAACACAAACACCATTATATAAATGCATAGTTAATATTACACATTATACTCATATATATTGCCTACTATGCCCTCAAGGAAGAGTGCATGTAACAAATTAATTATTTGTCTGACAGTGTCTTGCAGAGCCAAGAAAAAACAATGTTACTTATAGAAAGAAAAATAATAATAATAATAATTAAAAACTATGCCAGTGCAACTTTACTGTAGGAGGACACTCTTGTTATATTAAAAATATACATATAAATGTTATTGAATGCTCAAAACAAAAATGAATCACACATGAGGGGGAAGAATCACCTGCATCAATTAGACTTACATCTTTTCCACATATGTGTCATAGTCAAAGCTTAAAAGTAAACTCTCATGTTTTTTTTTTAACTTTTGTGATATATTTGTGTAAGGATCACCCATGCAAATATGTTAGTTTTCCTGCTATTTTGCTTAAATTAACAAAAATATTCTTAGCACATATTATTGTTAAGTAGCTACCTGTTCTACATGCAGTAGCCAGCATTTCATGCTGAGAGCCGGAATATGACGTCATATACCGGCGCTCAGCAGTGAAGCAGCGCACACCGCAGCAGAGCAGAAAGACAGAGGCCTTGTGCTCCCACCGCAGGACTTCTGCAAGGTAAGTGAACTACAAAGGGGAGAGAGGGTAGACAATGAGAAAAAGACAGAGGGTAGATAGTGAGAAGGCGGGTAGGTAGTGAGGAACGGGGGAAGACGGCAGATTGTAAGAAGGGGTAGATAGTGAGAATGGGGGATAGTGTAGATTGTGAGAAGGGGGGTAGGGTAGATAGTGAGAAGGGGAGGAGAGGGTAGATAGTGAGAAGGGGAGGAGAGGGTAGATAGTGAGAGTTGGGGTAGTAAGAATAATGAAATAAAGAGTGAGAATGAATTAATTCATGTACAGATGAATTGTGTGAATGAGTGAGAGAATTAATGAATTAATGCGTGGATGAATTGTGTGAGAATGCATTAATGAATATCTGTAAATTATTTGTATGAATGAGTGAGAATAAATGATTGTGTGAATGAAAGTGTGAAATATTGAGTGACTGTAAAAATGTTAGCGTGTATCATAGACGGGGCCGGCGCCACATATAGGCAAAGTAGGCGCCCGGACTGACCCAACGGGATACCAGGAAATTTCCCGGTGGGCCACGCGGCCAGCAGACCAACATTCAAATCAGCCACTGAGCGGCTGCGAGTGGGATTGAAAGCGACAGCTGGGCAGCCTTCTTGGGGGCCGCCGGCTGAGGCACGTCCATTGGGTGTCGCGGTGCGTGCACGCTGGCCCCTTTAACTACATGAATGCCGGCCTCCACCCGCTGCCCTCACTGTACACCAGGGAGTCAGAAGCAGTGGTAAGTCGTGGGGGGGGGGTGTTATATGTGGGGCATAAGGCTTTTCTAGAGGCAGAGTGCTCCATGATATGGCTTTTAACCCCCCTTATGCCACTTCTAGAGGCAGAGTGGCATTTAGGGGGGTAAAATGCGTTTCTGGAGGCAGAGTGGCATATAGGGGTTAAAAGGCAAATCATGGGGCAGAGTGGCATATAGGGGGTATAAGGCATATCAGGGAGGCAGAGTGGCATATAGGGGGGTATAAGGCATTTCTGGGGGCAGAGTGGCAAGCCTGGGGGCAGATGTGCATTACAGGGAGGGGCAGGTTGGCAAATAAAAGGAAATAAAACAAAAATCATTTATTAAATAAAAATAGTTTACATGAATTAATAAAGAAATAAAGGTTTCTTACAAGAATATTGTGAAGAATAATGTGATCACTGATTTGTTCCACTTATAAAATGGAACTCTTTCATCTAAAAATGTTTGCCAGTTTGTCTAATGTATTTAATTTATTTAATTTATTAGGGCTTTTAACACTTTTGCTTTCTGGCATTTTAATACAAATAATGTGATAAAAATAATGTTTTATAGTTATTTGTATGGCAAATAGTGTGACTCGGGTATGTATAAGGGGTACGTGTGGGATAAACTATATGGGGCTGGTCTCTAAATTTTTCCAGAGCTGCTCTAAAGTCCCAGTCTGGCCCTGGCAGCCGCGCAGCCTGCAGCTCGTGGTCACTGGATGGGAGGCAGGCAGCCGCACAGGCAGTGCAGGCTGCAGCCGCGAGGCGCCGGCTGCGGTCATTCAGTAACCGCGGAAGCGGGTCGTGGTCACTATGGGGAGGAGTGGGAGCGAGCAGGGCCGGTGCCACCTATAGGCAAAGTAGGCGCCCGCCTAACTTTGTGACAAAAACAAGCATTAAACAAGGTAACAAGCATTAAAAGAGGTGGGGTATAAGTGGGTGTGGAGCCAGGGGGCAGCAAATTTATGTTTTGCCTGGAGTGGCAAAAATCCTTGCACCAGCCCTGATCATAGATGTGTAATAGATTTGTGGAAACACAAAGATGACACAAGCAGGGTGTTTATGGGACAAAGATGGCACAGGCAGCGTATTTATGGGGCAAAGATGGCACAGGGCAGGCTATTTGTAGACAAAGTTGACTCATGCTGGGCTGTTTGAGGACAAAGATGGCAAGTCATATGTGTGTAATTTGGGTGCTGGTCAGGTTCTATGTGGGCAGTGTGGACGTCAAGGCTGGCCTATAGGGTGTGCAACCTGTAAACTATGCCTGTAATTTAGGGGGTTTTATCTATACCTTTAATGCTGAGTTTTTATGTGAATTCCAGTTGATCTATACCTACAAAGCTTAGTTTTTGTGTTATTCTGTTGATCTATATCTCCTATGCTATGTTTCCATACATTATTATTCTATACCTGCAAATACGGGATTTGTATGTCTGATTCTGTTTATTTGATCTATACCTTCAGTGCTTAGTACACATGTGAATTTCAATTTATCTATACATGCAAAGCTGGGATCTATTTTTCCAATTAATATTATGTGATCTCTATTATTTCTTTGTGTAAAATCTCTTTATTACATTATCAGCATAGCTACTGATAGTTTTGTGCATTCTTAATTATTGGTCTTGTGTGAACATTCCTGCAGACAGGACATCACTTTTACGTGAAAAAAAAGTCTACAAGCACATCTGGTCTTTTAGAGTTTATATTATACCCAAACATGTTTAAACCAAAGCACCTTAGATCCATATCTTTATTACCAAATATGTAGAAATTCCAAGACCCTAAACAAAAGCTATATTTGGATATAGTGGTCCCAGTAGAGCAAGTACAGCTCCTGTTATAAGCAAATGTAAAAGTATAAGCTAGACTATACAAAGTAAGTTATACACATATGTTATATTGTTCCTTTATTTGTGTTTGTTGTAATGTTATCTCAAATGTGGCATATACCAGTATATAAAGATCACAACTTTCACTAAGCAATCTGACAGCTGACCTATTCATATTCATATTATTCACAAAGCACTATTCCTGGTCTATCAATATTTCTGGAACACAATTTATCAGAGAAAATGGAGCTGTTCCATTGGGTTTGTCAACCAACTTTAACTAGTATTCAGTTTACAAAACAGACACTAGTGACCTTTTTTATAGGCAGTTTATTTTTGGATTAAAGCAAACCTGACATGTTTCATCCGGTAATGTAAAGTAGAGCAATCCAATCTGTGTTCCCACCATAGAAAGAAACATTATTAGGATTTGTCATTAACCATTATTTATCTCTATTATTTAGACATTGTTTTATCATTTCATTGAGCTTATCCATTAACTCCTTAAGGACATAGCAGTTTTTAAAAACATTTTTCTACCCTTCGTGACAATGGCTGATTTAACATTTCTGCAGTGCTCATGTTCTTCTGTCATTTTCTTCTCTCTCATTTACTGTACCCTATTTTGGGGCATCTTTCAAGCCGGTCAGTTCAATTTACCCCCCCCCCCACCATCAAGCCATGTATTTTTCAAAACTAGACACTCCAGGGTATTTAAAACGCTAGTATTTTAACTCTTTTCATGCCCCAATTCTACTACCAGCCTTTGTCAAAGTTTGCTGTAGCAGTTTCTTTTGTGCCCCCCCCCAATACATATTGTGCTTCAGGTATGAATTCACAGCTCTTGATATATGTCACTGTCATACAACACCCCAATATGTGTTCAGCAACATTTCCTGAGTAATATCCCTCATACGGGGGTTTGTCGGGTTGTTTGGGTGGTAAAAGGCCACATTTGGCACATGTGTAATGGAGTTTTTCAATGTTGAATTTTGACATGTAGTCAATTTGCCCCCATGTCCTATTTCAGGACATCTTTGAAGCTGGTTAGTTCAAGTTATCCCCATCAAAGCATATATGTTTGAAAACTAGACCCCCAGGGTATTTCTAATGCTAGTATTTTTATTCTTTCCATGCACTAATCCTACTACCAGATTTTGTGGTAGTATTTTTTTATAATTCAAGTATGAATTTACATTTCCTGGTATGTGTCACTGTCAAGCAACATTCTGTTTTTTGCACTCTCAAACAACACCCAAATACATATTCAGCAACATCTCTTGAGTACAGCGATACCACCCACGCATAGGCTTGTTTGGTGGTTTGGGGCCTAAAAGGCCACAGTTAGGGTTGCACATTTTTCAATTTGGAATTTTTACATCTGGACATCATCTAGTGCATCCGTCTAATGCGAATCGAGAAAGGATTGTGTGTTTTCATGAAGAAAATTAAGACAGGCAGTCTTGCAATTCTCTGATTGTTTCTAATACAGAATAAATAATGGGTGGCAAACAAAATCTTTATGCAATACACAGGTAGCACTGGCTTACACTGGCAGCGCAAGCCATTTTTCAAGGGTAGAGGTGTGTTGAAGGAGGGGCTAGTTGTCATGAAGAGTGAGTAAAACAAGAAAAACACTGGAATTAGATGTTATAAGATCACAACATAATGCTATATGTGATCTACTGCTGTTATGTTCAAACAAATGTGTATGGGGAATTTAAGGAAGAGGTTAGAGTAGATGTTAAAAATGGTAAGGGTCTTACACTAACAATGGTGGTGTACATGAAATAGGGAAGAAGCCAGGAGAATTATAGCACTATTGTAAATATAAAATGAAAGCTGTGTATGGTGGTAGAATGGGTGTAAATAAAAATGAATACACAAATTTATGAATGGTGGCTTGAAAAAATAAAAATGCAAATTATATTAAAAAAATATATATATATATTAATATATATATATATATATATATATATTAATGTTCTCCTATACCAAGATAATGCAATTTAACTATTTGAAAGACACTATGGACATCTTCAATCACTATATATCAATGCACAAATCAACTCCTCCACTCAGTGGCCAGTGCGTACCCATGAACAGCTGTCTTAAATCAATCCAATCGCACTCTGCTATAGAGTAGTAAAATCAAAGATTTATTTGTTTCCATTAAAAGGTCAGCAGCAGGTATATATCGCACAGTGTATTATATGTCAGAACACCATGATAACCTAACATGCTTTGTCTCTCTGACTTAGGAATCACTATATATATACAAACATTCAACACAAATTAGAATTTGAGCAATACAAGAACTGCTCAATAACGATACCTCAATGCCAGCTGACCAGGCACAATTCATCCTAGAGAGCATCAACTTCATCCTACAATAATAGCTATTTCTGGTTCAACAGAGCTTTCTTCCTGCAAACAAAATTTGTACCCAGTTACGAAAACTTATTTATGGCCAACTGGGAAAACAACTATATGTGGATTATCCATCCATCATATGTTATTATAGTTACATCAACAATATCTTCATGATTTGGAGTCCACAGTACATTATGTACATTCAAAACAACAACATCAAGACTATGATTTTAAGTCAAGACACGGAGGCTCATATTGTGCTTAACCCTTTCTTTACTCCCAAACAGCAGCAAAGAAAATTACAACAGTGAATAGAAAAAACAAGTAGGAGTGTACCTATAATAACCCCTCCCACGTAACATGTATCCCATAAAAGGTGACACACATCCCAAAATCCCCCTCTTTCTTTGCTGCTCCCAGACAGCAGATAAGTATACCTAGCATTTTTTACACTTGCATTTGATTACCGTGGTTCGGGCTGCGGTTTTCCCCTTGTGGGATTTTCTGTGGCCTGGCTGCTATTTGTTATTCTTTATTATTCATTATTGTTCATTATCATTCTTTATTATTGGTTATTATACATTATTGGTTTTGCTTGTTTGGTTCGTCCTGCTGCTTATCAATCTGTCATGGCGCTGGCCAGACACTAACATATTCACCTTCTTATCCCCGTGCTCTCGGTCTGGTCGGCCTCGGGGTCCTTCTAAGTGGCCTCGGGGTCCTTCTAAGTGGCCTCGGCCCCCACCCCCCCTTTCCCGTATCGTACAGCTTTTTGTTTCTTGCCAGCGGCTTTTCTCGCCGGCGGTTTTTTTACTTGCGGTTCTCGGCTCTCTCTTCTTTCCCCTTCGGCGGTCGCGTGTGCGTCCGTCTGTTCGGGTACTTTCCCTTCATCTTCTCGCGTCACGGACGTCCTTCTGCTCGTCCGTGCACGCCTGCCCCCGGCTCCTCCCACGCTGCTTCGCGGGCTTTTTTCTTCAGTCCTCAGACGTCTGCTGGATAGGAGCCTCGGGTCGAGAGTCCGGTAGCTGCTGTGGCTTTGTGGTTTTTGCCTATCGGTCTTTCCTGCCTGTGGGTTTATTCTCTCCCTGTCGGTTGCTTTTTCGCCGTTTTCTCTTAAAGGGGCATATCCCTACTCTACTGTTCTTTTTCAAATCGTTTTATAGTGCTCATATTTACGGTTTACTATGGCTGGTCACCACTCCCCACCAAAAGATTTGTCTGACATTGATTCCTCTCCCAGAGAGGATCCCATTTCTGATTTGCCTGCTAATGATCCTCTACAGGAATTGAATTCCTCTGTCTCTATGGCCATTGCTTCTGCAATGTCCTCTATGACAACGGCCTTGTCAGCTTCTCTGACTCAGGCCATTAAAAAATCATTACCTGTATCTGTTCAATATCCCCCCTCTGATTCTTCCCATAAAGCATCTGGGGGAAAAAAGGTGTCTTTTAAGTCTCACCATACTAATTTATCTGCCTCCAGAACCTCTAAGACTGATGATGATTTTGCCATCCATGATAGCGTTCCCCACAAACGCAAAAGAGCCCTTTATCGCCGGGCAGAACAGGCGAGGAAGTGGAGGAGTGCTAGGGCACTTTCCTCTAGCTCTTCTGACTCTGATTCAGAAGCTGTTGAGGAGGCTTGGGATTTATCTGACTCCAGTACGGAGGAGCAGTTACATGATGATTTGACACCACCTTCTGAGGTTGCTGCGCAGGCTAGCACCTCGCAGACAGGTCCCCTTACGAAAACTCAGGACACTGCAGTCCTTGATCAGTTCGGTGAGCCATACTTTGACCCTGAGGAACTCCACCATCCCCGTTCAGCCGAGTGGGTTCCTTCTGACCATGTGGCCCGCTATTTGCAAGCCAGGGTGCGTAAGCCCTTGAGCAAAAGCTTGCGCAGTAAGCTTCGCGCTGAATGCCCGCGGCCTATTATCCCGGGCAAGGTTTGTGATACCCCTGTTGTTGACCCCAAGATGGTCCAGTTTTTAGCTAAGTCGGGGTGGAACCCCCGCAAAGGCCTGGAATCAGCCCTTAGGGCCACGCAGGATAAGCTGCTGGATATCTTCGGTCCCTTGACCAAGATGTTCCAAATCATTGAGGAATGGGTGGCCTCCGGTTCCCCTCCAGACCCTGTGGTTCTCCGTGGCTGGATGCAGCGAGCAATATGCATTGCCGGCAACACGAATACCTCCCTCTCTATTGAGCGGCGTAAAGCCATTCTGTTTAAAATTGAGCCAAAGCTGTCAAACTTGGCCCTCACGGAGATGGGTAGCGAGGCCCAGGGCCTCTTATTCGGGGACTCCTTTATTAAGGACCTCGGGCGCTATGTAGGGGCCTTCACGGCTCTAGATAAAGCTCAATCCTCTATGAGGAAAGTCTTTAACCCTCGGGTTTCCCCCAGGGCCGGCAGAGGTAGGAGCCGTCTGTCCGGCCGCTCCTTCACAGGCTCGGTTCGTTCCAGTCGAGGCTCCTATTCTACATTCCACTCTCAAAGACCTCAGTTCCAGGACGCCTATTCCGGCAGACAGCCGTTCTTCCCACAACGCGGACGCGTGGCGTTCCAGAGGTCATCGTGGATCCCAGTTTACTCGCCGTCCATCCGGTAAGTCCCTCTCTACCATTTTTCCCGTCGGGGGCAGACTCACCCATTTTTTGCAGGTCTGGCAAGCGGTCACTTCCGACGCGTGGGTGCTACAGACGGTCAGGGGTTATGTCATCGAACTGGTCGGATCTCCCCAGATGTCTTCCCTCCCGAGACCTTTCCACTTCTACCAACTCGATGCGGAGCTGGTAGATGCCGAGATACTCTCCCTGGCCGAGAAAAACGCCATAGAACGGGTTCCCCCGGACACCCCAGGCTTCCTCAGCAATATCTTCCTCGTGAGCAAAAAAGGAGGAGGCCTTCGTCCGGTGATCAACCTCCGACACCTCAACGGTTATGTTCGCTACCGCCACTTCAAGATGGAGGGCATCCATCTCCTTCGAGATCTCCTTTTGTCGCACGACTGGATGGTCAAAATAGATCTCAAGGACGCTTATCTCACAGTTCCTGTGGCGGAGCACTCCAGGAACCTCCTTCATTTTCATTGGCGCAACGTCTCCTGGCGTTTCACTTGTCTCCCTTTTGGACTGTCGTCAGCTCCTTGGTGCTTCACCAAGCTGCTCAAGCCTGTGGTGGCGCTTCTACGATCTCGGGGCGTTCGTCTGATTATTTACCTAGACGATATGCTCCTCATGGCTCAGGACAAGGAGATCCTCCACCTGCACACACAGTGGAGTTGGTCCAACAGTTGGGTTTCCTCATCAACGAGGACAAGTCTCACCTCGTCCCGTCCAGACGATTGGAGTTCCTGGGTTTCGTCGTGAACTCCGTGGACAGTGTTCTTCGTCTTCCTGTCTCCAAGATCCACTCCATCAAAAAAGAAATCCGGAGGGTCCTACGTTTGCAGACAGTCTCGCTGCGCCACTTAGCCCGCATCATCGGCCTCTTGGCAGCCTCTATCCAGGCAATCTTTCCGGCTCCTCTACATTACAGGGCTCTTCAACGCCTCAAGATCCATCATCTCCGCTCGGGGGCGTCCTATGCGGATCTCGTCACCTTGGATGCTTCTACCATAGCGGAGCTACGTTGGTGGTTGGCCAACATGTCCGCCTGGAATGGCAAAGCAATTTTCGGCGCTACCCCGGATCTGTCTATCGATTCGGACGCCAGCCTTCACGGTTGGGGCGCGCGATGTGGCGAGATTTCCACGGGCGGCCCTTGGTCCCAGGTGGAGACGGGTCTCCACATCAATTGCCTGGAGCTCTTGGCGGGCTCGTTTGCTATACGGAGTTTTTCCAAGGATCGCATCAATTCTTGCATCCGCCTGCGCATGGACAATGTCTCGGCAGTGCGCTATATCAATTGTCAGGGGGGCACCCAGTCGGCCATCCTGGCAGATTTGGCCAAGGATCTGTGGTCCTTTTGCTTGGAGCGCAACCTCACGGTGCAGGCAGAGTATATTCCGGGCCTTTCCAATGTGGTGGCGGATTGGAATTCGCGTTACCTCTCAGATGCCAGCGACTGGACCCTGGAGTGGGGGGTGTTCTCCTCTATTATGGAACTGTGGGGTCCGCTCCGCCTCGATCTTTTCGCTTCCCGGTTGAATTCACATCTCCCTCTCTTTTACAGCTGGCGGCCGGATCCGGACGCGCTGGCGGTGGACGCTTTCCTTCAGGATTGGTCCGGAGACCGGCATTACGCGTTCCCTCCGTTCGCTATGATCCCCAGGACGCTCCTTCAAGTCCGCCGGCAACGAGTCACTCTGGTTCTCGTGGTTCCCTTTTGGCGCTCCCAGGCTTGGTTCCCCAGTCTCCTGGACCTTCTGGTGGAGGTGCCGCGGTTACTCCATTCTCGCGGGCCTCTTCTTCTGGATCTTTCAGGGGCTCCTCACCCTTTGATTCAAGACGGCAGTCTTTCTCTCCTGGCTTGTTTGGTCTCCGGGAATCCGGCCAGTCCGCCAGCCTTTCGGTCTCGGCTCAGCGGCTCCTGGCCGGAGCGTGGGCTCCAGGTACCCACAAGTCTTACCGTGCAGCCTGGCAAGCCTGGTCTGCTTGGTGCTTGGAACGGGGTCTGGATCCCTTTTCAGCCCCTCTAACTTCTGTTATCCTGTTCCTTACCTCTTTGTTTGATTTGGGTCGCGCTTACAGGACAGTCAACCTGTATCGTTCTGCGATTTCCGCGGCTCATGTTGGGTTTGACGGGGTCCCCCTGGGCAAACACCCGTTGATTTGCCGTCTTCTTAAGGGTATCCGGTTTGCTCGACCGCCTCGACCCAAGTATTCTTCTACTTGGGATGTGTCTTTGGTTCTGCGCTTCTTTCTCGCTTGGCCCCCTAATTCTGAATTGTCCTTGCGGCAACTGTCAGCTAAGTTGGCTATGTTGTTCTGCCTCATTTCGTGTAAACGCGTCTCTGACGTCCGGGCTCTTGACTGGGACGCTCGCTCCTTTGTGCCTGAGGGGGTGCGTTTCGATATCTCTCGTCGCACTAAGACCTCTATCAAGTTGGTCACTTATCCGGCTTTCCCTACCAATGCTGCTTTCTGCCCGGTGGCTTGTCTCCAAGAATATGAAGCGCGCACGTTGGCTTTCCGTTCTGCTCTTTCGCCTCAGTTGTTTCTCTCTTTTCGTTCCCCTCATTCTCCTGTTACCTCGGCTACTTTGTCTCGCTGGATCAAATGGATTATGTCCCTCGCTGGTGTCGATATCTCCAAGTTTGGGGCGCATTCTACTAGGAGTGCTGCGGCATCCAAATCCCTGGCTCTGGGTGTTCGTCTGGAGGATATCTTACGGGCGGCGGATTGGTCCAGAGAATCCACCTTTCGAGATTTCTATTTCAAACCTATTGATCATGTTTTTTCCTCTGTGGCATCCTAGCTTTAAACTTGCACAATATGAGCCTCCGTGTCTTGACTTAAAATTATTGGATTTTACTAAAATATGAAGTAAAGTCATGATTTTATGAAAGACACGGAGGCGAATATTGTTCCCTGCCCTTTTTCTTTCTTCCCCCCCAGGTATTTGGTTTTGGGGTGTCTTTTTTCTGGACAGGTTTGGGAGGTTTATGGTCTGGTAGGTTTATCTTTGCCTCCGTTCTGCGGTTGGGATGTTTTTTCCTTCTGCTCTGTTTATGTATTTTTTCTATGCCTACTGCTGTATCTGTTTTCTATGCCTCCTTTCATGGTTGTCCTGCATGCTTTGACCTCTGCGGTTAATTGGTTCACCGGTTCACTAACTCGTGTCCATGTATTTTTCTCGCTTTCTGTTTTCAGGTTCTTCCTTCTAGTCCTCGCTTGCATGGTGGTGGTTGACCTTCGATGCGACCTTTTCTCCTTGCCTTCGGCGTTCTGCGAATGGTTTTTGGCGACGGAGTCGGTTCCTTTTGGCTTCTGTGGCCTTTTTTGTTCCGGTTTGGAGTGTTCGGTCTTCGTCGCAGCCTAGAAAGAGGAGGATTTTGGGATGTGTGTCACCTTTTATGGGATACATGTTACGTGGGAGGGGTTATTATAGGTACACTCCTACTTGTTTTTTCTATTCACTGTTGTAATTTTCTTTGCTGCTGTTTGGGAGTAAAGAAAGGGTTAAGCACAATATTAGCCTCCGTGTCTTTCATAAAATCATGACTTTACGTCATATTTTAGTAAAATCCAATAATTATCTCATACTCTCACCTAGTCTAAAAAAAATATACCTAAAGACCAATTTCAAAGATTCAGATGGAATTGTCAAGAGGTTGTTGACTTACAAGTTCAACATCTTAAATCCTGTTTCCAAGATAAAAGATCCTGGAAAGATTCTTGCTCTTGGATAAGGACATCAGCTACTTAAATACAAAGAATAACCCAGTCTAGGGAATCTAGGGTAGTTCAGCATGTCTCCAATCTTTATCTCTTGTCTGCCTCAACATACCTAATCTATACTCTACACATATATATAGCTTTTGATAAAGGCATTTTAAAAAATGTGATACCGCGCTAACTTTCCACTATGCATAGTTTTTTCTTTTTAAAATGTTCACTTAAGTCAATCTACATATCCGTATTTACAACTTCATTCTCCAAATATAGATTATTTTATTAATATTTTTTCACTTTTTTCCCATTTATTTTTATATAATTTACATTCTTTTATTTTTATTACTTTTTTCCCCAGCCACCATTCATATATTTATGTATTCAATTTTATTTACACCTATTCTACCACCAGATCTGAGGGAGCCTATTTGGTGAAATGGATGGGTTTTTAAAAAAAATTATATGAATTTTAAATTCTTGTGTAATATCCATTTTTATCATTGTGTATTTTTATCATTACTAAATATTGATTGCCTTTATCTGTAACTGTTCACAATTATGTGTGTTAGTGCACTCACCAATTAACTACACTTACATTGGTCTTTATAGAACTGGGAGCTGCCAACTGGTGTTGGGTGCTGCTCTTTGTAAGTTAAAGTGAGAATTGACTCTGGAAGGTTGGTATCCTCAAATTCTTGCAGTTTTCAAGGTCTTCCAGCTTGTTTGTTAGATGTTGCTGTAGCTTGCTTAGTCAACTCAATGTGGAGTTGATGTAAATTGTCCTCTGCATCGCTCTGTCTTGGTTTCAGTTCAGCTAATTTCATGTACATTCAATGGAATCTGCTGTAAAATCGTGTCAATCAGTCTTTGTGTTTAAAAAAAAACACTGCCCACAAGAGGCCAAAAAAGCCATAATGCTTAGTAGCCAGTTCTGACACTTATGTGGTGGTCTTTATGGCAGTTGGAAAACTAGCCAAACTCAAAGGTGTTAAGCTTGAGGAAACAGGTAGGTCAGCTTATGACTCTGAAATCTTATATCTTTACATGTTTTCTAAGAGGTTTTTTTGGTGGCATGTTTAAAAAAAAATCTGTAAAAAGTTAAATATTTATTTATCTGTTTATTTTGAATGGCCATATGCTTTTGAAGGCATCCAGCAATTTAATTAAAGTAAGGGGCTTCTATACAGTGCCTTGAGGATGCACATAGCAGTTTAAAGGTGCAAAGACATCTTAAAGAAACACAACTCACTTTAAAGGAGTTTTCCATCATCTACATATACTATCTAAGAGATCTATCTAGCACTTTAAGAAACACAAAGCACTTTATAGGAACGTTTAGAACCAAAGAGGAACATCTTAAGGACTTGTATTTGCTGTTTTTTTTTGTATTTGTGTGCATGCCCCATTGATCATGGAAGTAAAGATGTGGTTTTATCAAGAGCCTTTTCATCTCTGAAGTTTTGTGAGAGCATAGACACACATTCCTCTTTTTATTTTTATTAGTTTGCATGTTCTACACTATATATTTTCTCTTTTTTCTTTCCGCTGTGGCATTCTGGGTGCTGCTATACTCTGGGAATGTATTATTATTTTTAACTTAATGTATTCTTATTTATGATATATTGGGGTCTCCACTACGCTGATATTAATTTTGTTACATTTATAAAGTAAGCCAGTAAACATTTGTCAGAAAAGTCCTTCAGTATGCGTTAGCTAGTCCCATCTAACTTCCATTCAGCAAAGCGATTGCATAGAAATCCCAAATCTGGGACACAGCAAGCATTTATCCATTCTGTAAATCCTGCCTCAAGTCCTTGGCAAGTAAAACACTTCTGGTAGTGAACCAAACAGAGGGATGCTCATTGTAATTTGTAATATCATATTATACTGGTATTGAATATTGTCTTTTTCTTCTTATGAATTAATAATATTGCACCACGTTGGATTAAATAATGTATCTGAGTTTAATAATGATTAGTGTAATTCACCCCCCGTAATTAACACTCTCGCTTATAGAGGGTATGTTTTTCACTTCATGAGCAGTTATTATTGAATTCTAGCTCATTATAAAAAAACATGTGTAGGTCATTACAAGTTTCTCATGAGCTTGGGTTTAGTCAGGGAGACCTGAAAAATGCAAATGGGCAATCAATACTGCTCCAGGGAGATGATCCAAATGTAAATCTGTAATCCTTATCATTGTATATCGATAGAAGGACCTTAATTCCGATACAGGATTTTAAACTCCAGGTGGGAGTTTCACTTGTAGGCAACAGAAGGGAATTCAGCTTTTTAAAGTGATGTTGCAGCCAGAATTCAATGCAGAATGTTTCACCCTTAGTAGCTGCAGGGTGTTGTCTTTGCTGTGCTTACATCACTCCATGATGTTTCAGACCAGTCCTGGCCACGGGATGACATATGAATGTAGATGGTTACCAGCCTGGACTCCGGGTAGGGGAGGGTGGAGTGAAGTCGTTGATGCAGATTATTAACCATCTGCCAAATAATGCGACTGTAGGTATTTCTGAGTTGAAATTAGGCTATTCTTAAAACACAGTGGAGGAGTCCAGTTGTGACTGCTTTGCTTACCCTAAAGTTGACCCTAGAACCTTTAAGATTTGAATGCAGATGTACTTATAAATGGAAGGGGAATCTGATATTCAAAGAAAATATTCTAGGGTTTACAAATTGCAAGATGTTGTTTGATTATTACCTGCATTACCGCCACACAATTAAGTAATGGCTGAGGGTTTTTATAGTTATAATCTAAGCAACCAAACCAATATAACAGTCTTGATGTCCTTTGAGCACAGTATGCCTATTTATTAATAGAGCATTTTAGAGGTACATAGTATTTACAGTCTTTAGAATTGTCTTACGGTTTTAGAAAATAGGCAGCATTTCTGAAGATTTATAGTTGGCATGTTAACATATACACACACCTTGGGTGGCTGCACACACTTAACTTGTGGCTTCACGCCTTTAGTTTCATCAGTTGGTCGTCACTTGTGTAAAGACTGTTTAGTTTTATTAGTCTTGACACAAAGACAATCAATCACAAGAAATTCCTCTTTTCCTTATGTTCCCCTTCTTTTAGAGAAATGCTGGAGGGCCTCTTATGCCTTTCATTACAGAGAACTTGGCCTGGAACGCATTGCTATTTAATGCATCACAGGCCAGTCTTTAACCGAAAAAAATTAACTCCTTTTCTGCCAGTAAGGTACAACATAACGGTTATGTTAAATGTCTGCACCATAAAGCCACAAAGATGTGTGATAAAAAAATAAAACAAGATTTGAAAAAACTCAAACATTTAAAATCATACAAATAATCATAATGTTATTATATAAAAATAATGTTTCTGACAAATTTGCTGATCAGGCTAAACCTAGTCTTTGCCCACACCTCAATATTTTTGCCCTCCTGTTCTCGCCATCAAGAGAAAATCAGCTTAACTTGATAAATCCCTTTGTGCTGTTAAAAATTATTCTTCAAACTCAGCAGGGCTTGGACTAAAACTTCTTGGTCATCTCCCAAGCACGCTCTGCTTTTCAGTGCACACTTTGCTTCCCACCCTAACATCCTCATTTTCCCAAAGCCATGGATTTAAATAATCCTATGAAATGATGATCCTTCAGTCATCTTATCCTAGCCGTGCTTGTGGGATCAAGAAAAAGTCCTGCTGGGAGAACATTGATTCAAACAAAGTAGGGTGAGGAAGAAAAGGTCAGGAATGCAGTCGTTCCAACGTATTTATTTGCATCTAAAAACTTAAAACTCATAAGCAAAAGGGCTATTAGATCTCATTTAAATACTTTAGGCTTAATAAAAAATGTCAGCCTTTCATGCTAAGTATTATCACTAGTCTTCATAACTGTTTACATTTTAGAATTACTGCCAAAGTAATCGACTCTTATCCAGCGCGTACATTTAAGGCATATTTGTCACAGGCCATTATTGTAAAAATATATACTGTTAAATGGACTGTTCGGTGAATGAATTGTATTTATTTTAACTAACAAAAAGGTACATTTATTATTGCATCATACAATTTGCTGTTTTATTTTGATGCTTTATAGAATTTAAAATTAATATTGCTTTGGTCTGGGATATTATAAACTGGCAAAGCCATTTAGCAGTCTGGAACTGCACCTCAAGGCCTTTAGGTTAGAGAAGCAGTTCCCTTAATCACAGATTTTAAGACATACTGACTCTGGATCCAAATGAAAACATGCCAGTGGTGGTTGTTAAACTGTCTACAGCACAATCATTACACCAATTTAAAGTACACATTATAGAATGTTAAGGTGACACAGTGTGGGACAACCCCCTTTTTACTAAACATGATGCAATCCAACTGGTTATGCAATGTACAAAATATGCAGTATAAAAATTACTCCTAATAGGGCATAGCAACATATATATATATATATATATACCGTATTTACTCGAATATAAGACAAGGTTTTTCTCAAATACCCCTCGTCTTATAATCAGACCTCAAATACAAGACTAAGATCCAGATCCCCTGCAGCTCTGCAGGGAACCTGGATCCATCTCTCTGGGAGCTGGTGAACATCTGTACATCCTCTGTTGCAGCCCAGCACATCTGCAGAGGCTTCTATGATGGAACGCAGGCGTGACATGACCTTCCGGTGCTCCGCCATTGAAGCTCTTGCCAAAGTTACGGTTAGCTGTGGAGGTTCACCGGCTGCCAGAGAGGAGGATCCCCCCGCAGCACTGCAGGGGACCTGCATCCTCTTCTCTGGCAGCTTGTAAATGTCCGCGATGCACTCAGTCAACCTCAGCTGCTACCCAGATCTTCCGCTGGGGCTTCTACAATGGCCTTCCAGTGCTGAGTCATAGAAGCCCCGGCGGAAGTGCCGGGTAGCAGCGAAGGTCGTCTACGCGCATCGTGCTGCCCCACTAGACACCAGGGAGTCTGAAGCACAGCAACGCATTGGCAAGTCGGGGAGAGGGTCAGAGTGGAATATAGTGGGGTATATAGCATATCAGGGGGCAGAGTGGCATATAGGGGGTATAACGCAAATCAGGGAGGCAGAGTGGCAAATAGGGGGTATAAGGCATATCTGAGGGGCAGAGTGGTAAATCTGGGCGCAGATGTGCATTACTGGGGGACAGGTTGGCAAATAAAATGGAATAAAAACAAGAAATGAATTTTTCTCAATCATAGTTTTTATTAAATATAAAAAAAATAGTTTACATGTGAATTAATATTTACTAGTAAAGTTTTTTTCCCATAGGGTAGTCTTATGTTCAGGCTTTTTCTTTTTTTCCAAAATTAATATTCAAATTTTGGGGGAGTCATCTTATATTCGAGCAAATACGGTACTTTCAACATACAGCTAAAAGCTACAAAAATGTCTGTAGAGTGTGTTACATACGTTAGCCCCACAACGCTTCCTGTGGTCTCAGAATACAATGCAAGACTAAAGAGACAGAAAAAATGTATACGGTATCTGTAGCGTACACCTTCATTAACACATTTAAGGATGACAAGGCCACTTATAGGTATATAAGGGAGGGGTCCTGAGAGCTTAATGTTCCCCTTGTGATACGATAAAATACAGTAATTTCCAAACAGCATATACACTTGTGAGAAAAGCAATATTTTTTTTATATTTATTTTTTCCTACTTACCATAGTCCTTTTTGCAATATTTCCGTAGGCTCATGTGCACACGACTATGGGATGGTTTGCAGTAGGACTGGCATTCTGTACCTTTGAATAGTAAAATACGATTTATCAACCTGCATGGAGCCATGATTCTTACTTTAACAGAACAAGGCCAGCAAAGGGCATTATACCTGCTTTCCATTCCAGAGGATAAGCTGTTGTGGTTGTCATCTCTTCCTGTATGCCTAGAAAAGATAGTTTAATATGAACCCTCCAATATTCATTGTAAAACTGAAGGAAACATGACATTTTAGTTATCAAAGGGAATAGTGTTTTTGAGAGCTATGCATGTAAAGAGGGTAGGACATTATGCGGATCATATTCATCTATTTATAGGCTGTATACGTTAAGGAGGATAAACCCACATGTTTCCCAATGCATGGGTTGCCTTTTGAATATATGCGCCCTAGGTGACAGTAAGTCATTTTCTGCTTCAGATATAACTTTGTCCTCTTTACACATTTATTATTTAAGTTTAATATAGCAATATGTAACGATTCACCATGCGCAGGCCGGACTTGTTCATACACTGCATCATTTATTCTACGTTTCCAGCCACTAGTGGCCGCCCTTGCCATTCAGAACCACTCCAACCTATTATCAGGTCCAGCTGCAGTTGCTTACCTGATTATCACAGCCTTTATAAGCCTGCCCAGCTCTGCAGTCTGGGCCTTGACATTGATAAAGTCAATGGACTACCTGTTTGGTTCCTGAGTGGTTCCAGTACCTGCCTTGTTTGTTCCAGTACCTGCCTTGCTTCAGAACCTGCCTTGTTTGTTCCAGTACCTGCCTT
>VKOC01048920.1:0-13900 GCA_009364415.1 Spea multiplicata
ACTTAATCTCACTCTTTATTTCAATATTCTTACTACCATCTTCCTTACATAAAAGTTCTCTTGGAATGCAAAATGGGGCTCTTAATCTAGAGTATATGATGGGCCCAAGCCTGTGGTTCACCAGTGAGGAAGGATACATCTGTGAAGATGAATCTTAATAAAGTTACTGCAAGAGGTACAATGTTTTAAGAAGAATAGCTCCTGACAGGCTTCAACCATTCCAGCAGATTCCATCAGTGGCTCAGTTGTATTGTTGGGCCTACCTTGTCCAGGCAGGTTATAATCCTATGCAGAAAAAACATACCACACCTGCTGACCACAGGGATTCTGGAAGTAGTAGAGGTAGATGAATAGCTAGCAGCTGGAGCTCTGGTAACAAATTAGCAGACACTTGCTTAATACAGAAATTCTGGAACTAGTAGAACAGCACAAGCACAGAAATCATTGGTTAATAGCATCAAAACCAGAAGGCAAACCAAAAACAAGGAAGAGTCACATCCGGGATGCAGGGATGCAAAGCAGGAAATGGTCCAGAGGGGAGAACTAAGCACCTTGAGAAAGGCGCCAGTAGTCTCAGACCAGCCTCCATTGATTTTTATAAATGTCCAGAAGGCGGCCCCTTTAAACACACATTAGAAAAGCTGCAGACTGCATGGACAATGGAGGCTTCAAGCAACAGGTACACGGCTACCAGCTTCCCAGGCTAGTTGTAATACGGACACCTAAGGTGTGGCCTCTGGATAACAGTGATGATCTTAACACTTAAGAGTGTCTCAAAGATGACAGTGGTGTAGGGCCCACCCTCACCTTCC
Organism: Spea multiplicata; assembly: GCA_009364415.1. NCBI lineage: Eukaryota > Metazoa > Chordata > Amphibia > Anura > Pelobatidae > Spea > Spea multiplicata. Next base: position 813 of record VKOC01048920.1, read on the forward strand.
CCCTGGGCCTAAATAAACAGGAGGACCGCTGTCGACCACTTCAGGATCTGATCTGTCAGTCAGGTGCGTAAAAAAATATGCCAGGCGTGGGATGGGATAATCCTTTCTGCTGTTTCAGTGCCATGTAGCGATGCCTCCCATAGGAGTCCCAATCCGCGTTCACCAAGTTCACCAAGGTACGGTCTCACAGCAGAGTGTCCAACATCTCCGTTCAGGGACAACTCACAATTATCTCTTCACTGCTCCCAGTGTATGTCTTCAATTTTCAGTTGGGGTGTTGAAAAGCCAGAAACACTTGAGGTAGACCTCACAAAGATGTAGTTGGGCTCACCAGCCTTGTTGTGGTTTCCACACTTTAGATTACGGGGGTTAAGATGTTGAGCCTGCAAGTAATAAGGGTATGTCTATAACCCTTGTAGTTTTAACTCCAGCTCTATATGGTTTTCAACCAACATTTGAGTAATTTCAAGTGTTTGTCTGCCTTCCCCCTGCAGAGTGAGGGCTCGTGAGGGAAGATCTTTTAATCTCCGCAGCCAGCAACTTTTGCAGAGCCGCAGTGGAGGAGCCCACTAGGGTGTTGCGCCCTGTGCAATTTCATAGGTCACACTAAAGCCGGCCCTGTATTCATCTTTTAGATGCAAAATTACTTGCATCGGAAAATAATATAATAGTTGGTCCTGTATAATACATACTTAAACCTTTGAAGATGTAACAAAATATTTTATAAGGCTTTCTTGGCCGTCATGCAGGAATCATAATATTATCAATGATGTTAAGGGGAGACACAATTATTCACTGGATACCTGTATAAAACACAGATACAACACAAACCTTGAATTAAGAAACTATCAGGAAATTATAGTAGTGGCAGGGAAACCTTACTTGTAGCTTCTCCTATGCTTCCACAGTGGCAGTGGGGTGGACAAGGAAGCCACAAATAGTGAGCAGTTACGAGTGAGTGTGTTTAGGGCCCCAGGAACCAATGGACAAGATGAAAAGAAGGGGCTGGACCATCCACCATCTTGGGGCTCTGTAAAAAGGTCTTCAAAAAATGCAGAGCCAGAGCCCATGGCAGATTTCATTGCAGTGGTCATGCGCACACTGCACATATAAACATACTCACACACCTACATTTTTACAACACATTTATAAATTAATAAAATTCTGATTTCCTTAATGCCAGCAACCTCTGTGAAATATGCAACCAAGTCTTATGTGTTTTAGACATCCCATTTTAACTATTTAATATGTACATAAGAACGTGTCCCAACATCTATATTGCACACACAAGATTTACCCCAGCAGCCAGATTGCACCCACTGGACCTACACAGATTGCACACACAGTGGTCTCCTCTCAGAGTATTAGGTCTCGGCTTTTATTAATTAAATACCCTTTAGGCGAGGAACAATAATGGATTGATACACACATCTACTCTTACAAATACCTGCCCATAGACACATACACACACACGCTCACACTCTCTCATAATATCTCATGATCTCTCCTCCCACATTGTATCTTCCCTTTCTACCCACCTCCCCTTTCTTGTTACGCCCCTTTATCTATCCCATTTCTATTTATTTCTCCCCTTTTGTTTATCTCTCTTCTTTCACTTTATCTCTTTTCCTTCTGTTTGATAACCCCTTCTCATTATCTCTCCTCCTCTTTCTTGGTATTTCTCCTTTCAATCTCTTCTTTCATTTCTCTTTGTTCTTTACCCCCTGTAAGGGGTTCACCAAGAGAGCTGAAGCCACTCCCAGAGATAACCCAGATGTATGCACACCTTGGAACCCTGAAATGTGTACCTAATAAGTAGACAAAACTACCTTGAATTGAGTACAGCAAGAATGAACATTTCATTGTTGTAAAACAAACCCTTATATATCCACAGAATTGAATTTACATAGATAAACAGATACATGTATACAACCTAACCTTTAATTTCCCTGGCAGCAAACCTATTGATGGGATTAGTTAAACGATGGAGTTCCTACCTGTGCTATCTTTGTTTGGCAGCCTGGCTGGAGCCATCTCTGAGTACCTTAGGGCCCTGCATGACAGGTCATTCTGTCACATCCCCCTTTTGCTTTCTCGCTACTGCTCCTTTTCTTTACCTCACTTTTTCCTCTCTCTCCCTTTTTTGTATCTGCTCCTGTTTCTCTTTATTTCTCCTCCTTCTTTTTCTTTTTCCCTTTTCTTTGATCCCCCTTCTCATTATTTATCCCCTTTTATTTATCTTATCTCTTCCATTTCTGTATCTCTCCTCCTATTTCACTGTATCGTTCCCTTTTCCTCCACTTCTCGTTATCCTTACCCCTTCTCATTATCTCATCCCTTTCTCCCTATGTATCTCCTTTCTTGCCATCTTTCACTATCTCTCCTCTTATTTATTATAAGATGCACCCCTTCATCTTTCCCTTTATCTCTTCCTGTAACAAATGGCACACATTTTTACACATACTCTCACATTTGCACAGGTTCACACACATCCACACACATACTCACTAACATGCACTTACACATGCACATCCATGCTCACACAACCTTACACATATACATCCATGCGTTCACACATAGATTTACACATCCATGCTTACACAAACATACACATCTATGCTCACATACACATTCATTTTCACAAATACACATCCATGCTCACACACACATGCACATCCATGTGCGCACACATAAACATCACTGTGCACAAACATACACGCACATCAGTGCTCACACACACATACGTATGTGCACTTACTCTCTCCCTGCTTCCTCCCTACCCTATAACTCCTTCCTACTGTCACCCTCTTTAGCTCAGCTGCAGATATTCTCCTCTGCTAGAGCATCCACATATTTACGTGATCCCGCTGCCTCCCTGGGCCTGTCCAAAATTGTTAACAAAGAGCTGGTCCAACCTGGACCAGGTCGGAGTGGCCCTTTGTGAACAATTTGAAAAAAAAATAGTTAAAAAAGTAAATCGTTTTTTGATAATCGTTCCTAGTTGTGCAGCACTTGTTTCCAAATACACATTCTTCAGTTTTTTCATTTGCTGTTCTTTTGTTTATCTCATTTCATATCAATTCTCTATATGCTAAAGCACTGTTTGATTGCTTATGCCTGCTGAAACTAGTTTGAAATTTGAATTTGGTTTTCACTATATCTGTGAAATAATTCACATAGAAGGTTATTACATTATTTATTTACCTTTTTTTTGGAAGTTAATTCCTGGTTCTGCAGTATTTGTTTTCAAATACACATTCCTCAGATCCACAATCCTGCAGCGCCCGCAAGGTCCCCCCGCTCAAGAAAGCACATGGCGGCATTTTGTCTTGGGCCGGCCCTGCCTGTGCCCATGCCTTTGAGTCTGGCCAATTCAATATGCCAAATAAAAAAATATTTTTGAAAGCTAGAACCCCAGGGTATTTCAGATGCTGGTATTTTAATGCTTTTTTAATGCTTTTTTTAACCACCAGCCTTTGCCAAAGTTTACAGTAGTATTTTTTGTGTGTATTTTTCCCCCACACATACTTTAGGTTTGAATTTACAGCTCCTGGTATATGTAACTGTCACACAACACCCCAATATGTGTTCAGCACCATCTCCTGATTACAGTGATGTATGAGTTTGTTGGGCTGTTTGGGGGCTAAAGGCCACATTTGGGATATGTGCATTTTTCAAATTGGAAATTTGACATGTAGTCATCCTGCCACCCCAGCACCCTGTGTTAATTGGGACATTGAAAACGGCCAATTAAATTTACCTCATCAAATCATACACCTCATGGGCATTTTAACTCTTTGCATGCGATAATTTTTATTTTACATTTTTTGGAACTACAAGGTTCCCCTGATGGTGACATAAGTGGAGAATAATTTTTAAACTATTTTTGTTTTGTTTTTTATTATTTTTTAAATTTGTTTTACTAATCACATTGTGATTATAAAGCTGGGTTCCATTAACTTGCATAGTTGAATGCAGTATCTGTATTCAAGGGCAGTTCTCAGGGGGGTCTGGAGAGACACTCTTAGAAACTTTGGAAACTTTCTTTTGCAGTGGTCACAGCGCGTCCTGGGGTGGGTGTTCGGTGTCGCTGAATGCCTTGCTATCGAGGCATTTCAGCGACACCCTAAAAGCTTAGGAGGCGATCCTTGATCACCTCTTAAGCTCTTCTAAAATGGGCTTCCGCCGCCATACACTGTTTGGGTGAAGATCACTTTCTTCACCCGTTTACCATCAATTGGTGGAAGGGCAACCCACACTATCCCCTATATTAGCTACACATGGAAAAAAGGGGAAAAAGGAGAATTAAAATCTGGCCAATCTGTTCAGCCGTAGGTCCTGAATAAGGATAAGAGTGGCCGGTCATGGTGACCCCCTGTGTATCTACCTGTCCAGGACAGGCTAGGGGTCCTTAATCTGTAGCCTCCATGGCACCTGGAGTATTTGCTTACAGAGAGCCACCACCCTGCGCATCCACAGCTAGCCGTTTTCCTGCGTCGTTCCTGGTGCACTGCCACCTGTGCCGACCTGCCTGGCAGGTTCCTGGAACCCCTGCTTTGATCTCATCCCATGTCTACCCGACCTAGCAGCCATTGGCCTAATGCATTTCCTGGGCCTGCAGGCCCTTCTCCTGTCCCTCTCTCCTCATTGCCACCCGCCCCATTCCCTCAGATGTAGCTCCATCCTGCCTTGATGGGTGCAAGCCAAGTACACCGCTCTCACAAGAGCTCAAGCCCACGATGGCATGCCGGAACTCCCGGACCCACGCAACCCCCAGACCCTGGTAGTAGGCAGCGGACGTCTCAGATCCTCCAGGGGCCTGGAAATCCTGCCACTTAAACTCTTCTTAGGCTAAGTTGCCGACACCACCAAACCAACACCTGATGGGGCCAGCAGGGAACCAACACTCTCCTGCACCTTGGACCAAAGCAGCTGCATGCAGTCTCAACAGCAGATTCTTTGTGTGTCTTCGTGTACTTTTTGCTGCCACCATGTTTGTTTCTTCGTTAATCTGGCTGAACAGCCAAAACTCACCCATCGAGTTCGTTTTCATGTTCACACGAATACGAATGCCCAAGTCTACTGATAATATTGTTATCACGGCACCTGACAGACGTTTAGAAGGGTTGACCAGTTCTAAACATAAGAATAGCTATATCTTCACAAAAATTGTTGCATGGAAAAAGTTAAAGTATTGGCATTTTAAATGCCTATGGGGTGACTAGTTTTAAAAAATGTATGACGATGTAAATTGAATTTGCCGGCTTCAAAGATGTCCCAAATATAGGACATTATTTCCCGAAATCTGGTAATTCTTCCCCATGTGCTATTTCAGGTATCTTTAAAGTCGGCCAATGCATTTTACCCCCACCAAACCATATATTTTTGAAAACAAGACACCCCAGGGTATTTCAAATGCTTGTATTTTATCCCTTTCCATGCACTTATTCTATCATCAGCCTTTGTCAAACTTTATGGTAGTAGGCGGCCAATGGGCATTTAAAATGCCAATATTAACTCTTTCCATGCGACACGTTTTGTGAAGATATAAGCGCATGAAAATTTGCTCATAAAAATTTTTTTTTATATATTACAGTATCTCACAAAAGTGAGTACACCCCTCACATTTTTGTAAATATTTTATATCTTTTCATGTGACAACACTGAAGAAATGACACTCTGCTACAATGTAAAGTAGTGAGTGAGCAGCCTGTAAAACAGTGTAAATTTGCTATCCCCTCCAAATAACTCAACACACAGCCATTAATGTCTAAACCTAGCAACAAAAGTGAGTACACCCCCTAAGTAGAAACATCCAAACTGGGCCCAAAGTGTCAATATTTTGTGTGGCCACCATTATTTTCCAGCACTGCTGTAACCCTCGAGTTCACCAGAGCTTCACAGGTTGCCACTGGACTTCTCTTCCACTCCTCCATGATGACATCATGGAGCTGGTGGATGTTAGAGACCTTGCGCTCCCCCACCTTCCATTTGAGGATGCCCCACAGATGCTCAATAGGGTTTAGGTTTGGAGACATGCTTGGCCAGTTCATCACCTTTACCCTCAGCTTCTTTAGCAAGGCAGTGGACATCTTGGAGGTGTGTTTAGGGTCGTTATCATGTTGGAATACTGCCCTGCGGCCCAGTCTCAGACGGGAGGGGATCATGCTCTGCTTCAGTATGTCACAGTACATGTTGGCATTCATGGTTCCCTCAGTGAACTGTAGCTCCCCAATGCCGGCAGCACTCATGCAGGCCCAGACCATAACACTCCCACCACCATGCTTGACTGTAGGCAAGATACACTTGTCTTTGTACTCCTCACCTGGTTGCCGCCACACACGCTTGACACCATCTGAACCAAATAAGTTTATCTTGGTCTCATCGGACCACAAGACATGGTTCCAGTAATCCATGCCCTTACTCTTCTAGTCTTCAGCAAACTGTTTGTGGGCTTTCTTGTGCATCATCTTTAGAAGAGGCTTCCTTCTGGGACGACAGCCATACAAACCAATTTGATGCAGTGTGCAGGTATGGTCTAAGCACTGACCCCTTCATCGTCTGCAGCAATGCTGGCAGCACTCATTTGTCTATTTCCCAAAGATAACCTCGGGATATGATGCTGAGCACATGCAGTTAACTTCTTTGGTCAACCATGGCGAGGTATGTTCTGATTGAAACCTGTCCTGTGAAACCGCTGTATGGTCTTGCTCACCATGCTGCAGCTCAGTTTCACGGTCTTGGCAATCTTCTTATAGCCTAGGCCATCTTTATGTAGAGCAACAATTCTTTTTTTTTACAGATCCTCAGAGAGTTCTTTGCCATGAGGTGCCATGTTGCCATGCCATGTGAGAGCGAGAACACCAAATTTAACACACCTGCTCCCCATTTACACCTGAGACCTTGTAACACTAGCGAGTTACATGATATGGGGAGGGGAAATGGCTAATTGGACCCAATTTGGACATTTCTACTTAGGGGCGTACTCACTTTTGTTGCCAAGGTTTAGACATTAATGGGTGTGTGTTGAGTTAATTTGATGGGACAGCAAATTTACACTGTTGTACACTACTTTACATTGTAGCAGAGTGTCATTTCTTCAGTGTGAGTGGCAGCAATGCCATTCACTGATTGCGCTTGTGGTTGCTTTTGGGAGAAATCACAAGGCGATTGGGGTAGGTGGTTGTGTTACTGACATGCCTTAATATGAGGCATGTCAGCAACACCTATCACCCATTATGCTTAGGAAGCTATTGCTGATCGCTTCCTAAGCTCTGTTTTAGCCTGCCGCCATTTTTTTCGGCTTGTGAGGCTTCCGCTGATGCTGCAAAGCCACCGATCGTGGCAAAAACGTCACAACTGCAGGTATTTACAGCAGCCCATACATGTACGGGCTTTGTCATGAAGGGGTTAAAAGGCATTTTCCATAACGCTCAGTTCTTATATATTTGTATATGCAAACACCTAGAAACAAGTTGTGGCACGCCTGCCATAGGTTCGCCATCGCTGTCCTATAATGTGCAAGAAAAAAGCATTTAGAAAAAGTATTTCTAATCTCACAACAAATAGTAAACTCTATTTAGCAGGTTTTTTTTAGTACTTTTTGCAGATAAGTAAAATATTTTTCAAATAAAACAGAGAAAAAAATCACCATATTTTTTTTATAGTAAATTGCAAGATTCGATAAAAATAATGGTATCTTAAGGAAGCCCTGTTTGACCTGACAAAAACGAAACAATAAATAATGTGTGTGGGTGCGCTAAATGAGCACAAAGAAAATTACAGCTAAACGGCAACATTGAAAATTTTTAAAACAGCCTTTGTCCCAAAGTGTTCTACAAGTAAGAAACAAACATTGTCTTGTCATTAAGGGATTCATTGGCAGTTCTGACCTTGTATGTTTCAAGAGCCAAACACCCCTATGATCCTATTCTAATGAATTTCAATCCACTTAAGCAGTTCTGGTCCTGCTTTGGGGCTTTTAAACATAACACCCAGCAAGCTCCAACTATATTTTATTAAGACTTTATTAAGATATAGCGAGGCAGCCCCTTCCATGGTGCATCTGTCAGGATCAAGGTGAGGAACCCGATATGCAGGAAAACCCAGCAAAGTCCAGATCAAACCAAAGGTTTAGCAGCGTAGCCGGTAACAATAGCCAGAGGGTCAGGATAGGAGACAGCAGCGTAGTCAGTAACAATAGCCAAAGGTTCAGGGTTGGAGAAAGCAGCGTAGTCGGTATCATTAGCCAAAGGTTCAGGTATGGAGATAGCAGCGTAGTCGGTATCAATAGCCAAAGGGGTTAATAACAGGGCTCAGGAGAGAACAACAATGTAGCTCTTAACAGCACAATAACTGAGCACTGAATGATTCTCAGTGCTCATTTTTAAAGCTACCACCAGAGGTCGCCCCTCCCCCTGAATGTGCTGACGGTGGTGTGGGTTCCCCGCCCTCTCCATTCAGGAGTGAATAAGGAGAGGTGGGGGCATGCGCGCTCGCTCTTTGAGACCGGCATTGTGGCAGGAGCAGTGAGAGCAGCGGCGTGGGAGCTGGTACCCGCAGTCAGCGGGTACTCAGGTGAGTCACTGCGTTGGGGGTTTCTTCGTGGACCCTGACAGTACCCCCCCCTGAGGGGAGGCCTTCCGACTCTAGAAGGTCCTGGGCGGTTCGGATGACGACGATGGAAAGCAGAGATGAGATCGGGAGCATGGACTTCGTGAGCTGATTCCCATGAATCTTCATTGGGGTCATATCCCTTCCAGCGGATCAGGTACTGGAGGCGACCATAATGTCGTCGTGAGTCCAGAATCTCCTCCACCTCATATTCTTCAATGTCATCAATCAGGACAGGAGCGGGAGGATCAGGTCGTCTGTTAGGAAAGGGATTCTCCTTCCATGGTTTTAGGAGACATACGTGAAAAACAGGGTGAACAGACATGGTGTCTGGCAATTCGAGTTCCACCACCAAAGGGGAAATGAGACGACGGATACGAAAAGGTCCTATGTACCTTGGCCCCAACTTCTTAGAGGGACAGTTGAGATGGAGGTGTTTGGTTGATAGCCAGACCATGTCGCCCATATTATATATTGGGGCTTCAGTACGGTGTTGGTCTGCAAAACGTTTGTGTTGTTGTTGAGTCTTTTGTAGTGTCTCGCGAAGGGTTTCGAATGTTCTTGTGAGTTTGCAAACGTGTTCGGATACCGAAGGAACAGCACATGAAATGGGAGAGCCCGGAAGCATAGCAGGATGGCATCCATGATTGGCATAAAAGGGGGACATCTTAATGGAGCGATGAGTATGGTTATTGTAAGCAAACTCGGCTAAAGGTAAGTAATGGTTCCAATCATCTTGGAGATAGGAAGTGAAGCAGCGCAGGTACTGTTCCAGAGTTTGATTTGTGCGTTCCGTCCGTTACTCTGTGGGTGGAATGCCGTAGATAGGGACCGCTGAATGTGTAACTGTTCGCAGAAAGCCTTCCAAAAGTGAGAGGTGAATTGGGAGCCGCGATCCGTAACTATTCGCGTGGGTAAGCCATGAAGGCGGAAGATTTCGCGTATGAACAGTGCGGCTGTCTCGGTGGCGGAAGGGAGATGGTTAAACGGGAGGAAGTGCGCCATCTTCGTAAAGCGGTCGACCACAACCATGATCGTAGTCTGATTATTGGAAGACGGTAAGTCAGTAATAAAATCTGCTGTAATATCAGTCCAGGGTCCCGAAGGAATAGGAAGGGGTTGTAAAAGACCAGCTGTCTTTTGGTGGATCTCTTTGGAGCGGGCACAGGTACCACAGGAGTTCACGAAGGATATTACATCTTTTTTCATCTCGGGCCACCAGAAGGAGCGCTGGATCAGGTCGAGAGTTTGTTTGATGCCCCCGTGACCAGCAGCCGGAGTGTCGTGAAATGACTGTAAAATTTGTAAGCGATCCTCAGGTGGAACATAAATAAAGTTGTTGTAACGATAAAAACCTTGTTCATGACGTAATCCGGGAATCTCAGGTGGGCTAGTTCTGCTAGAATGTTGGCGTACTGAATCCCAAACAGAATGGGTTACAGCCAGAAAGTGATTAGAGGATAGAACGGTATCCTGATCTGGCGGATCTGCTGCAGGAAGTTCATGCATTCTGGACAGGGAGTCTGCCTTGGTGTTGCGAGAACCCGGGCGGTAGGTAATATGTAACGGAAATCGGGTAAAAAATAAAGACCACCTGGCTAGCCGTGGTTGCAAACGTCTGGCGGATCGAAGATATTCTAGGTTTTTATGATCTGTGAAGACCGTAATAGGGTGAAGGGCCCCTTCGAGGAGATGTCGCCACTCCTCCAGTGCAAGCTTTATGGCTAACAATTCCCGTTCACCGATGCAATAGTTTCTCTCGGCTGGTGTGAGTGTCCTTGAGAAGAAAGCTACTGGGTGCAATTGGCTGTCAACGTCCTGCCGCTGGGAAAGGATCGCACCGACGGCGGTGTCAGATGCGTCAACCTCCAGTGTATAGGGTCTTTGAGAATCCGGTAATTGGAGTATGGGGGCGGAAGAAAATTTCTTTTTTAGGTGATCGAAGGCTTTCTGAGCCGCTTCGGTCCAGTTAAATCTTTGTTTCTTTGATGAGAGCGCGGTAATAGGTTGTATTATGTGGGAAAAGTTACGAATAAATTTACGATAAAAATTAGCGAAACCAACAAATCGTTGGACACCCTTACGGTCTGTAGGAGCTGACCAGTTGAGAATTGCCGAAACTTTCTTTGGGTCCATCTCGATACTGGTTGGGGATAGTATATACCCGAGGAATTCAATTCTTTGCACTTCGAACACACACTTTTCTAATTTAATATATAGTCCGTGTTTTCTTAAACGAGACAATACTTGACACATATGCTTCCGATGCTCCTCTAGTGACGGAGAGTACACCAATATGTCATCTAAGTACACTATTACAAAATGGTCTAGGATGTCGTGGAAAATATCGTTTACGAAGTGTTGGAAGGTGGCTGGAGCATTGCATAGGCCAAACGGCATCACTAGATATTCAAAATGTCCGTAGCGACACCGAAAAGCCGTCTTCCACTCGTCATCCTTCCGTATTCTGACCAGATTGTACGCCCCACGGAGGTCCAGCTTGGTGAAGATTTTAGCAGAACGCACATGCTCTAGTAGCTCCGAGATTAAGGGTAACGGGTAGCGATTCTTCACCGTGATGTTATTGAGTTCCCGGTAGTCGACACAGGGACGCAAACCCCCATCTTTCTTGTGTACAAAGAAGATGCCGGCTCCCGCAGGTGAAGTGGAAGGACGTATAAAACCTTTTGCCAGGTTATCCTTTATATATTCTTTTAATGTGATGAGTTCTGGCTCTGAGAGGGGATAGATACGGCCGAAGGGGATAGCCGCACCTGGCAAAAGGTCGATAGGACAGTCATACGGTCTGGAGGGGGGAAGTTTATCGGCACTTTTCTTCTCGAAGACATCTTTGAATTGATAATAGGGAAGGGGAATTTCTTGTAAAAGCATAACTTGTGTGTGGCAGATGGATTCAGTCTTTATGCAACGGATGGTGCACTGAGTGGAAGTAAATTGGAGCACGCCAGACTCCCAGTTGATGCAAGGATTATGCTTCCTAAGCCATGGGAGGCCCAGGATAATAGGAGATACCGGAGAAGGAACAACGTCGAATTGGATGGTCTCAACATGGCCGACACCTATTTGGAGTGTCAAAGGGATGGTCTCCCTTACAATAGGGCCGGTCTTAAGAGGGCTTCCATCCACTAGTTGGATAGAGACAGGAGTTTTCTTGTAACGTGTAGGGATGTTCAAAATCTGAAGTGTCTTGGCGTCAATGAAGTTTCCGCTGGCGCCAGAATCTATCATGGCTGGGAGGCGGATCTTCCCTTTAATCCACTGCAAAGATACGGAAATGGATAAGTGAGGTGATAGACAAGGATTCCTTCCAGAATTAACATGAAACAGGGTGTTTGGTTTCTTACCCTGAGTATAGCGGTTACGGGTTCTACAGTCTTTGTAGGTATGGCCAGGTCTGCCACAGTACATACAGAGGTTCAGGGCTCTGCGACGTTCTTTTTCCGCATCCGAGAGTGGTCCTCGAATTATGCCGATCTGCATGGGTTCCTCTGTAGAAGGAGGAGAGGGTGCCCTGGGAAGTGTACGTACAGGTGTCCAGCTAGAAGACGTGGCTTGTCGCTCGGATCGCCTCTGCCGGAGCCTTCTATCAATTTGTGTGGCCAGGCGCACAAACTCTTCCAATGAGGAGGGAACAGAAGTGCGGGCTAATTCATCCTTTATGGCCTCCGATAAACCCCAGCGAAATTGGTCATGGAGTGCTGGTTCGTTCCAGTTAGACTCTAAGGCCAGACGCCGAAACTCTGTGATGTACTCCTCTACTGGCCGCCGACCTTGTTTCAAGGTACGTATAGTAGTAGCAGCAGAGGATATTCTGAAGGGGTCCTCATAGAGGGAATCCAGAGCTTCACGGAACGAATGCCAAGAGTCCAACAGTGGGCTATTACTGTGTAAAAGATGGTGTGCCCAGAGTTGAGGTTCACCGGAGAGTAAGGCTATAGCAGTATGTACTTTGACGTAGTCGGTAGGGTAGGTCCGGGGTTTAAGGCGAAACAGGATCTCACAGGACGTGATGAAAACACGATAGGCCTTATGATCTCCTGAAAACCTTTCCGGTAATGGTATTTGGGGTTCAAGGGCAGTAGCGCCCTCAGCGACTGGGGGTGATGACGTAGAAGGAGTAGGTGGAACTTGCTCGGTAGGTGCACTCAGTTGTAATTGCAGGTGATGCACCTGTTGCCGTAGATTCTGTTGGTCAGCCCGCATATCTTGGAGCGTCTGTTGAAAACCGGTCAACTGCTGTGTAAGGGCAGCGATAGTGTCAGCTAATCCTGCGGGTTCCATGACAGGCTCAGTTATTATGTCAGGATCAAGGTGAGGAACCCGATATGCAGGAAAACCCAGCAAAGTCCAGATCAAACCAAAGGTTTAGCAGCGTAGCCGGTAACAATAGCCAGAGGGTCAGGATAGGAGACAGCAACATAGTCAGTAACAATAGCCAAAGGTTCAGGGTTGGA
>VKOC01048922.1:0-36714 GCA_009364415.1 Spea multiplicata
AAAGCTGGGCTCCATTGACTTGCATGGTTGAATGCAGTACCAGAGTTCTCTAGAGGGTCTGGAGACCATCTAGCGAACTTTTTCATCTTTATTTTTTTTTTTTCCAGGACAGTCGCCATCTTGCTGATGGTGAAGATCACCGGCAGTGCTTAAGTGTTTGGTGTCGCTGAATGCCTCCTGATCGAGGCATTCCAGCGACACCATTTAAGTTTAGGAAGTGATTGTTGATCGCCTCCTAAACACTTTTAAAACGGGCGTCTGCCGCCATACAATATTAGCATAGCTGGGAGCAAACTTGGTCCCCATAGCGGTACCTTCTAAATGGAGATAAAAATCATCTTTAAAACGGAAATACCGTATTTCCTCGATTATAAGACAAGGTTTTTTCCAGAGCAAATGCTCTGAAAAATTCCCTCTCGTCTTATAATCGAGGTCGTCTTCTAATCAGACCTCAAAAAAAAAATTCTGCTGGGGCCACGCTGCTTACCGGGCTTTGGTCGCGAGCAGCGTCTCCTCTGCAGCAGAAGAACAGGAAGCTTGCAGCTTCTTCACATAACACTGCCTCCCCCTCCCCCCTCTGGGGGCGGGGCCAGAGAAGTTTCTCGCACAGCCGGGTCCCTGCAGAAGTCTTCGAGAGATCTGCAGTTCAGGTAAGGGGGTGGGGGAGGGTTTTTGATGTGTGATTAATGGAATGAATGAGTATTTAAATGTTTGTGAATGAGTGTGTGATAGCATGGGATGTGTAAGGGGGGGTGGTTAGCATGGCATAGGGAGGCTGTAATCCACTACTATCATCCCCAGGTTCCAGCATGTACTGGCTGCCTTGGCTTGATAGGAGTGGATTGCTGTTTAGCAGTTTTATTATATATATATATATATATATATATATAAAACTGCTAACAGCGAGGGGGGCGTGGCCTGGTGCCTGGAGAAGATGGACGCACTTTGAGATAGCTCCTGCTCCATCCCTGGCAACTTTAGCTTTCAAAGCTGTTCTACCCATACTTACGCGGATTCCTACCACTAACCGGCGAGATGTCCACCCGTAGAGGCGGCAGACCGGGGAGCAGAAAAAAGATGCTCCACGTGGCGAGGGCCTAGAGGAGGTGGATGGCACGGGGCCCTGTACGCGAGGTGACATTGCCGACCTAAAAGCATGCATCCTTTCAGTTAAGCAGGAGCTCCAGTCAGACCTCAAGTCGGGTCTGTCCGCGATCTCGGCGGACCTTTCCGCGTTAGCCACCAGGACTGTTCACTTGGAGCAAGCAGTCGAAGACCTTTCAGCTGCTCACCGTGATAGAGAGGGGGATATGGTGCGGTTGGAGGCCACGTGTGCGGCCCTTCAGGACGCTGTGGAAGACCTCGACAACCGCTCCCGGCGATCCAACCTGAGGGTCCGTGGTGTTCCTGAGTCCGTGGTCGACCTACGCTCCTTTTTTCACCGCTACCTGCGGCAGCTTCTCCCGGACTTACCCGAGGCCGAACTCCATCTGGAACGGATCCACAGGGCTCTTCGACCGAGGCCGGGTAATGGCGACCCCACGAGGGATGTGATACTGAAGTGTCACTACTTCACTACTAAGGATACCATTTTACGTAAGGTGCGTAATGCATCTCCTACTATGGACGGTATCACTCCTGTCTGGTACGCCGATATTGCACCCTCCACCCTCCGCAAACGACGTGCCATGAAGCCGGTAACGGATCTTCTCCGGGAGAAGGGGATCTCCTACCGTTGGGGCTTCCCCTTTAAACTTTTGGTACAAGACGGGGGCTCTCTCCTAACGCTCCATGGTCTGGATGGAGCTGCATCATTCCTGCGGCGCCTGGGATTGCGGGTACCCCGAGCCCTGGACCTGTCGCCCCGTGAGCCGTCTCCTCTACCGGGACGTCGGGATAGATCTCCGCTACGTCGGGACTCCACCAGATCGTCGCCCCGGGCGGCGGATGGCCCTACGGCGTCTCCGGACTCGACCTGAGTTTGTCACATCCAGTGGCCTCCTTCGGGATATCTTCCCGGTGCTCGGGACTTGCACTCCCGTACAGGTTTTTGACTGTTTTATATTAGCCGGACTACTACATGCCTTAGTTATCTTCTTATGTGCTTTTTATTTATTTTAGTTTTATTTTATTGGATTATTATTTGGTGTGTTTCCCGACTCTCGCTGTATTGCGTGACACCTGTGGGGGATGTGTGGTATTCTGCTGTTGGCTGTATTGCTATTTCCATGTTCCACCCATATATACTGCCTACACTTTTTTTTTTTTTCTTTCTTTTTTTTTTTTTTTTCTTTCTTTTTTTTCTTTCTTTTATCTTTTTTTATATGCCCCTTACTGGTCATGTGCTTTTCGTATTTACACCCTATGCATGTGCGGCTCTTTCGTCATCCGGGTCTCTACTGTCTTTTGCTGCGTTTCATATTGCTTTTGGGGGGACACGCGGTATTTTGTTACAGTAACACTGGTTCCTGTGCGCCCTTCTGCTAGTGGGCGTTGAGGCGGGCACGCCACTTCCGCACATTTCTGAGCAGACCGTGCATCCGTACACGTCTCAACTCGCTTCATTATGTACAAGGGGTTTTTTTTTTTTTTTTCTCTCTCTCCTCTTTTTCTTCTCTCCTCCTCCTACACTTTTCTTTCTTGGACTTACATTGTGGAGGGTTCCCCATGCTGGTTCTCCCCGTGCGGGTCTAGTTTTTTGCGCTATCTATGCTGCAGTGGCCTCTCCCTTGTGGGGAGGTGGTTGCTCCTCCTTGACACACGATCTGCTGAGCTGCGCTGGACGTTATATTTTGCCGATTGCTGATTGTTGGGCGTTACTCTCGCATACATGCTCGCACATGCTTACATGATGTTTGCCAGCCTCCGCGCTCTCAAGTACATACATTCATCTTCCTTCACTCCCCCCCCCTTTTTCTATTTTTTGTATTTTTATTTTTTTTATTTTATTTTATTTTTTTTTATTATTTTTTTTTTTTTTTTCTCCCATGTGCATCTCTGTCCCACATTCGCGATGAGGGTTCATCCTTTTCTTCGCGCTTTACGCCTGTCCGGTTGTATGCTACGACTCTCGTGTTCATGGTTCCGTCTCACTGAGTCAATTTGTAGGGTGATCTCCTACTACACTGTATGTTGGTTGCCAGGGGGGAGCTTGTTCCGTCTCTCCACCTAGTGACCCCCGTGTGGTTCTATTGTGGACGTGGGTGTTTCCGTCCACTACACGTACGTTGTTTTTTCTCTCTCCTGTTGGTCTGTCCCTCCAGTGCTTCTTTCTTCTTTTCTCTTTTTTCTCTCTTCTACTTCCACTTCCTCTTCTTTCTCTTCTTTTCCCCTTCTCCTCCCCTCCTTCCTTGTTTTCCCCTTTTGATTTGTTTTATCTTCTGTTCCTATGGCGACTCCCACTTCCCCTGCGTTGAAGATAGTCTCTCATAATGTCAAAGGCTTGCTTTCTCCGCAGAAACGCAGGATGACGCTTCGACATTACATTAGATCCAAGGCTGACATTGTTCTTCTGCAAGAGACTCATTTTCGTAAGACGAATGTTCCCAAGTTCTGGGACCCCCGGTTCCCTACGCATTTCCACTCTGCTGCTCCTGATAAGCACAATGGGGTGTCCATCCTGATACATAAGCGTCTGCACTTCCAAGCTCTTCACTCCATCTCGGACTCTGATGGTCGATTTCTCCGTCTGGACTGCCTGATTCATGACCAGCCCATCACAATTGTAAATGTATACGCTCCGACTCCGCCTACTCCTACGTTTTTCGATGACTTGGCTCGATCGCTTCTGACGGCGCCGCCGGGGGGCCTTATCATCGGCGGGGATTGTAACTCGGTGATGGACCCGTATCTGGACCGTACCCTCTCGGTGGCACGTACCTGCCCGAGAAATCTCTTTAAGCCTCTGCAGCGTTTCGTTAAATCACTGGGATTGTTTGACACCTGGCGCCTTCTCCATCCTTCGGACAGGGACTATTCTTTTTATTCTCACCCACATGCGATGTATTCAAGACTTGATTATTTTTTTCTAAACCAGCGACTGCTTCCATCACTTCTGAGCTCGTCTATTCATGAGATATCCTGGTCCGACCATGCTATGATAGACATCACCCTCTCGGCCCTTCAACCGCCCAACCTGCGACCTCTCTGGCGTTTGAATGATGCTCTACTCCTTGACTCTGAGATTAGGGGGACTATCACACAGTCTCTCACCGATTACTTCGTGGAAAATTTGACCCCTGATGTCTCTCTGGGTACCGTTTGGGACGCTCACAAAGCGGTCCTCCGAGGACACTTTATAGCAATTGCATCCGCCAAGCGGAAACGACATCTCTCCCAGATTAAGGATCTTACGGATTCGCTGGCCGCCCTGCAAGTGGCTCATAAGCGTACTGGTGATCAGCGCCTCCTCCGTGATATTGTCACTGCCCAGGGACAATTGAACTTGTTGTTATCCACAGACTCTATCAGGGCGATCCTCAGGACTCGGCAGAAATTTTTCGAAAAAGCAAATAAGCCAGACACAATGATGGCGCGTCGACTTCGGGACCTTACCTGCTCCAGGACTGTGCGGGCCATTAAAACTAGGGCAGGTTCCCTGTCCTCCGATCCTGTTGTCATAGCTGACCGGTTCGCTGAATATTATTCATAACTCTATGACGGTAGGAAAACTTCATGCTCTCCTTCCCTCTCCTCCGATACTCAGAGTTTCCTTGCCTCCTGCAACCTTCCGTCACTCTCCGCTGAGGCGCTTGATACCATTAACGCACCCATCACCCTGGAGGACGTCTCGGCTGCTTTGAAATTGTTTAAGAATCCAAAAGCCCCTGGTCCTGATGGCCTGTCGGCCAAGTATTATAAAACCTTTGCCGCATCTCTCCTGCCCCACATGACGTCCCTATTTAATTCCTTCCTCACGGGCACGGGGCGACCATCTCCAGACATGCAGAGGGCCAAGATTGTGATGATCCCTAAAGAAGGGAAAGATCCTTCCCTTTGTACGAGCTATAGGCCGATCTCCCTAATCAATGTTGATTTAAAAATTTTTGCTAAAATTCTTGCCCTCCGGCTAAACGCCCATCTCCCTAGCCTGGTTCACCCTGACCAAGTGGGTTTTGTCCCCGGTAGGGAGGCTCCTGATAATATTCGTAGGACGCTGAATTTGCTCCATTCGGGTTGTCGGACCGGGACTCCCCTGATGCTTTTGTCCCTAGACGCAGAGAAGGCCTTCGACCGCGTGGACTGGGGATACCTGTGGTCCACTATGCGAACCTTTGGTTTCGCTGGCGCCTTCCTGCAGGGCGTTCAGGCCCTCTACTCCCATCCCTCCGCTGTTGTTGACATTGGCACCTTTAGGTCCCGGCCCTTCCAGATTCTCGGTGGTACTCGCCAGGGTTGTCCTTTATCTCCCCTTTTATTTGCCCTGGCCATTGAGCCTTTGGCCCAAGCTGTTCGTCTGCATCCTGACATTAGGGGTCTCCCGGTGGGGGGTTCCGTTTATAAACTTAGCCTGTTTGCTGATGACGTCTTATTGTCCCTGACGTCTCCCCTTACTTCCTTGCCCAATCTATACCAACTGTTGGAGAAATTTGGGAAATTATCTGGTTACAAAATTAATTCCGATAAATGTGAGGCTCTGAATGTTACCCTTTCAGCCTCTACGGTAAAGCTCTTATCCCTTAATTTTGATTTTAAATGGCAGCCGACCTTTATTCGCTCTCTCGGCATATACATAACCCCCTCACATTCCCAGATGTATGCGGCTAACTACCCACCTCTCCTCTTGCGCCTGAAGCGTGATTTAGCGACATGGTCGTCCTATGCCCTGTCTTTCATGGGACGAATTTATGCGGTGAAGATGACGCTATTGCCCAGACTCTTATATTTATTTCGTTCCATATCGCTGCCCATCCGGAGGACCGACATCACTAGCCTCCAAAGAGCAATTGAACTATTCGTTTGGCAGGGTCGTAGAAGTCGTCTTGCTAAAGCTACTCTTTACACACCGAAGTCTGCAGGAGGGCTATCGGCCCCTCTGCTTTACGAATATTACGTTGCTGCTCAATTGGCGATGCTGCTCTCCCTTTCTGTGGTCAACTCCCCTCCCCGCTGGGTCCAACTGGAGTCCGATCTCTGCTCCGGAGTTCGCCCGGGATGGCTTCTGTGGCATTCGTTCCTTGACAAGACGCTGATCTCTGCCAGTCCCACTCTATTGCACTCTCTCCGCCTATGGTTCCGTGTGAGGCACAGATTTCGACTTACGAGCCAGAGCTCCAGGTTGACACCGCTCTTTCAGAATCCAGACTTTCCCGCTGGGCGTCACCTCCGCCCGTTCCACTGGTGGATCACGACAGGAATCGTCACAGTGGGAGATTTGCTTGTGAACAATAAACCTAGTTCCTACCAACACCTCCTTCCTCGCTATGACCTCCCGCCTACAGAAATTTTCCGGTTTCATCAGATCTCACATTTCGTCCGAAACTTTCTGCTGCATCATCCGGATCACATCCCGACGTTTTATGAGCAAGCCACCCGCCTTCCCCACAAGCCCCGGGGTGCGATTTCCCATCTGTATACTCACATGCTGGGGATTAAATTCCCGTCTTCACCTCTGTTCGAGCAGCGCTGGGAGTTGGATCTGGGACAATCCCTTGAACCTGCGGACTGGGGTGAGATTTACGTTAACATCTGGAGGGTGACCGCGTGCACTTTGGTTCAAGAGAACTGCTACAAAGTCCTTTCACGTTGGCACCTCACGCCGTCTAGGCTTCATCGCATGTTCCCGGCCCACTCACCTCTGTGTTTCCGGGGGTGTGACGATGAAGGGACTCTCCTGCACACGTGGTGGACCTGCCCTCAGGTTGCGTCACTTTGGTCCCACTTCTTCCACAACTTGAGTGCAGCCCTTGGTGCTCAATTGACTCCTGACCCTTGGACGGCTCTCCTTTGCAGAAACTATCCGCTGGACGCTCTAACTCCACCGGCCCACCGTTTAATCTTTCGCATTTGTACGGCGGTTCGTCTGGCTATCGCTAAGGTATGGAAGTCGGGCGCCCCTGCCGTCCCTTTCATTGAAGCTAAGATTTGGGATATAGTCAAACTAGAAAAGATTACGGCATACCTGCATGGCACATCCCACCTTTTCCATCTCACGTGGGATCCTTGGCTGGAGACATTCGCACCTTCCAACGTTGCAGTGCCCTGGCTGTGAGAGTCGTCATTTCCCCTCTTCTTTCCTTCCCTCCCCTTTCTTCTCCCCCCCTTCTTTTTCTCTCTTCTATCTTTCTCTATTTTTCTATCTTGTTTTCCGTTTTCTGGCATTTGAGGATTTTCGTTTCCATGCCCCGACCTGGGCGGGTTCCAGCAATGACTGGTATATCACTGGCCTTCTTACTACAGTTTCGCTTCCAATGCGTCTTCTTACGGTATTTACTATTCTACCGCTGTGTGCTTGTCTCAGGCCGGGTTGTACCCATTTGTATCGCATGTCATGGACCTGCTCGCCATCTCTGTGATTTACATTGCTGTACTTGTACTGTGTCGATGTTTGGCCTTTGGCTATTACGGCCTCGGAAATCCTGTCATGTATGTTCTTCTCTGTATTCTTTTACGAAAATCTAATAAATTACTTCTTAAAAAAAAAAAAAAATGCTAACAGCAATCACACTCCTATCAAGCCAAGGCAGCAGTACATGCTGGGTTAAAAGGCATATCATGGGGCTGAGTGGCATAAAGGGGGTTAAAATGCATTTCTGGAGGTATATATATATCTCCAGAAATCATGGGGCACATCATGGGCAGAGTGGCAAATAGGGGGGTATAAAGCATTTCTGGGGGCAGAGTGGCAAGCCTGGGGCAGATGTGCATACTTGGGGGGGGGAGGTTGGCAATAAAAGGAAATTAAAAAATATATTTTTTCTCAATCATAGCTTTTATTAAATATGAAAAAATAGTTTACATGATTAACATTTACTGGTAAAAACTTTTTATCTATAGGGTAGTCTTATATTCAGGCTTCTTGTTTTTTTCCTAAATTAATATTTTGATTTTTGGGGGGTAGTCTTATAATCAGGGTCGTCTTATAATCAAGCAAATACGGTAGTTATTTTTTAAAATCAATTCTACACCCTCTAGAATAAACATTCCATTTTATTTTCAGAATGTGTTAAAAACTTTCTTAATGCCCTCCATTGTGTGGAATATTCGTATAGAGAGACCTAACATCGCTGGTGACCAACCAATAGTTTTCTTTCCATTCTATGCTTTCAAGTATCTGGAGTACGTTGATGGTATCTTTCAGATACGATTTTGTGGTTTTTACTATGGGCTGTAGCAAATGGTCAACGTACTCTGACACTCTACTTGATATTGAGTTGATCCCGGAGATGAAAGGCCTCCCTGGAGGGTTTGTAGCATCCTTATGGACCTTTGGCAGGTGGTAAAACACAGGTTGTCTTGGGTGTCGAATCTTTAAAAATATAAATTCTTTGTCAGTTAAAATACCTAAAACATGACCTTTTTATAAAAAATCATAAAATGTTGGCTTTATTTCTAAAATTGGGTCTGCCATTAATATCTTGTATGTATTTGCATCTCCCAAAAGTCTCCTTGCTTCTTTCTTATATTGGGATGTGGACATAATCGCCAGTCCTCCACCTTTGTCTGCTGGTTTGATGACGATGTCAGCATCTTCTTTCAACTGTTTTAGTGCTTCTCTTTCTGTCTTCATCATATTATTCCTTTTAAAATTTATATTCACTTTTTCCAGCTATGTTAAAATCATATTTTCAAAAGTGTCCATCTCACTAGAAACCATTGACTTGGGATAAAATGTAGACTTCTCTTTAAGATTGGTAAAACCTCCCTTTGCTCCATGGGGTTTTTAAAAAAAAACTTCTTAAGACACAGGTTTTGTTTTTTTTAAACATTAAAACATAAAAGCCAAATCTATTGAGATTTTGGGTTGGAGCAAATTTAAGACCCCTTTTTAAAACTTGAATCTGTTTTTGTGTTAAAACTTTCTGTGACAAATTAAAAATTCCTAGATCTTTCGGATTTTATCCTCATTGTCATGCTGGTCAGGGGTACTCTTTCTTTTTCTTTGTTTTATTCGTTTTCTGTTTTTTTGTTCCTTCCTCCTGTACATCCTCCTCTTCTTCTTGAAATGGACGTTTTCCACAATGGCTTCAGTCTCTTAGATCTAGTGTTCTCACTCAACGTTTGTCCTCTCTCCATTTGTCCTTATGAAAATCCTGTTCTACTAATTCCTCAAATCTGTTACTCAGAGGAATAGGTCTTATTTCTCTTGTGTGTGCATTTTTATGTTCGCCCGAATATGAATGCACAAGTCTAGTATGAAGGGTAGGTATGGATGCAACTCGTAAGTTCTAAAGCACAATGTGGTGGGTCTGCGTGTAGAACTTAATAAAAATATTTAAATCCAAACTTTAGGATAAAAAAAATCCCCTGTTGTGATGGGTGCTAAAGTAGAGAATACTTCTTGGGCTCGCACCATGCTTTTGTTAAGTATTAAAGTCTTGTTGCCTCATCAATGTTTTGCTGTCAATTTCATTTACCATACACCCCCCCCCCCTTATACCTTTTTTTATATATCAAATGTCAATGATGTGGGGCTTACAGGGAAATGATAAGTTCTTACCTGGGAATTTATTTTCTGCATGCGTCCCCTTGCAGCACCCTTTTGCCCCACCAAATAAAGTTTTTCTCTGCATATTTTTTGTTATTCAACATGTCTTTATTTCCCTGCCATACCTGGAGGAGAAGTTGCCTAACCTATATCATTTCTGCCAGGGATGCACAAGGAAAAGGAATTTCCAGGAATGTAATTTTTGTAGATGTATACTATGCAGCTGAAATACTAAAGTCACATAATTTCTCTGACTTACTGCCCAGATTTTCTTTTGGTGTGGTGTATGTTTAAAGGTCATTGTAAATGGAAATACAGATTACATTTTCCTTATTTTCTTCCGCAACAGTATTTTTTTTCTTAAATTCATCGGGTTGTACCATCTGGAAGATTTTGTATTGTATATTTTATTTTTATTTGAGGCATGTATGTTGTTGCTATATTACAATTGTACATATTATGAATTATTTGTATCAATGCATTGTACAAGCAATTATTTTATTGTTATTTTTCTTTTGTTTTTGAGTATGCAATAAGACTTCTATTTGAAAGACACAATTTCAGGGTTCCTCAGGTTGGACCTGCCCATGTACACTAAACTTAATTTAGAAAGCTTGGAAAAACATGAATAGATTTCGATTCCTAAATAATTTCCCTTACTAATATTTTACATCTTTCTCACACAGGTATTGCTTTCACAGACCTCCCTGTAAGTATAAAGGACAAGGTAACTTTTATTATCTTGATCGAAAACAAAACATCATTTTATGAAATAAATAAAAACAAATGCATGTTATAGTGGTTGCCTTATGCATTTAATGCACGCTGCCGTATTCTGGACGGTTTATTACCAAAATTTCTGCATGCCTATGCTAAGGGGAAAAGGGACAAGAGCCTTCCTCTGAAGAGCACAGCAAGCAAAATCAAATAAACTTATGTCTATGTGTCTAAGACATGCAATGTACAGTTAGGACCGAAAATATGCATCAACATAAGTCTTGTTTATTTTAGTTGTTTACCAAAATAAATTCAAGTTACCGTTCAATAATAATTAAGGGCTTAATTAATAATTAAGTGCAGTCTCTGAGCTTTAATTTGAGGATATTCACATCTAAATTGAAGAAAATGTTTAGGAATTACATCCCATTCAGGGGACCAAAGTAATTGGACAATTAACCCAAAAGCTGTTTCATAGACATGCGTGGGCTATTCCTTTTTGTTATTGTCACATTTGGAAGCTGTTGTTGTGAACCCACAACATGCGGTCTTAGGAGTTCCCAATGCAAGTTAAACAGGCCATTCTTAGGCTGCAAAGAAGTAAAAATCCATGACAACCCTTGAATTAAAGCTGAAAGTTGCATCTCGGTTGTTTATTTCAAAACCATTGTGGTGGTGTACAGAGTCAAAATTATGAAAATTGTGTCAGTGTCTAGACCGTACCTAATATTTTAGAAATAAGAGGACCCACGGGTACTGAGTTGAAATACAGCGATTATAGCATACTACCGCTGACAAAACCAATATTGAGGTAAAATGGGAACCGACATTATTGGCATCACACAGATATTGATAATAACATGATTATATTAAGACAGACAACACCCTGCCCAGACTGCCTGGCACCACAGACCAGTCACCATAGCCAGCAATACCCGCACAACAATATTTCACTGACTTTGGGGTGATCTTCGATGGGGTGATGGAAATCCAGGGCTACCCATGGCCAGCTCAGGGGCCAAGCATGTCAGTCCCCAACCCCCTCCCCCGATCCATGGGCAGGATGCCGAGCAACAATGATGGAATGGTCCCCAGGTGCACTCCAAGATATAGCCAAACAACTTCTATGACCATGGTTACTAAACCCTGGTATCCAGGTGGCATGAAGAAAACAAAAGTTCCCAACTGTGTAAGCCTGAATCCATGTTTCTAGCCCAGGATAGTTCCTATCACAGACAGCCTTTGAGGGTAGCATAGGGCTGAGCATGTTAATCTCGTCCCTTTATTTAACAGCTTTTAACAAATTATTTAATCAATGACTCTTTAAGGCACAGATCATTGATCAGTTTCACCAATGTCGGTGACTTTATGTGTGGTGGATGCATATTATACACAGGTACTTTTTACCCTGCTAAATTGAGTTATACTTGCATATTTTGCCCAAGATTCTAGTATATGTAAATATGGGAAATGAGTCAACTACAGACCTCGTGTCTTTGTGTGTCAGGGTTTGTATTAGTGTATTTTATTTTGCTTGCTGTGTATTGCTGAATGATTCTATGTAGCTATAAGCTTGCTGCGCTTTATATTCTTTGGATACTGTTAAATTCAAAAATTGTGTTCTTTAATATTCCATATCCACCAGCCCTGTAACATGCTGATTGAAAACGTTCTCATTATCTGCTGTCTTTGGGAATATGTATTCATGGGATCATATGTAATAGCATTTATCAGTTTTTTTTGTAGTTGGGAACTTTAAGTACTCTATTTAAATCATTTTCTGTACCACTGTGAAATTCCGGTTGTGATATTTACAAAATAGAATTTAAAAATACCCTTTCATAAATATTGTGAAAGCATAAATACTTAGCCAGCATTTAGAATCAGCTGGAGGTATTAGGGCAAACTTTACACATAACTAGATGTACAGCTACAGACCATGCTCAATGTTACGTTAAAATATACCATCGTAAAGGCATTTACAATCTCATTATTTCCTCAGTCCAACCTTTACCCTACTGTGGGTCTTCAGACTCCAGGAGAAATTGTGGATGCAAACTTTGGTCAGCACCCCTTTGTTTTCGACATTGAAGACTACATGAGGGAGTGGAGAGCTAAAATCCAGAGCACCGTCAAACAATACCCAATAGGTGATCGCCTGGGGGAATGGCACGCAATGCTACAAAAGTAAATATATTTCAGTGTGACAATTAAAAAAATGTTATTAATATAACAGTGCATTATACAAGGTCAATCCTTCTTGCAGATGAAACAGACCAGATGTCACCCTTTAAGCGGCATAGTAAAATAAAATGTCTCACATTATTCCTTTCCATTAATACAGTATATTGCTGTTCTTTTGTTTAGGTTAAGGTTGTTAACTCATTAAGGCAGCCTTTGTAAGAATATGGTGACCCCGGGGCTTCCCACACACTCTGTTTCTGTGTGCTTTTGTTTATTGATGTTTCTATTACTTATTGTATAAAGCTTCAGATACTCTTGAAGATATATACATTATTGATTTAGTTCATTTAGTAAAACTGGGCTGTTAGGGTCAGTAATCTGAGTAACTTCTCTTTGTAAATTAAGGGATTTCTTCTAACGATAAAAATTACAAATATAAAAACGAAGAACCACAGGTTAGCGTGTTTGCACTCGGAATTTATAAGATAAACCCCCCAAGAGTTTAATATTTAGAAAAAAAATCCTAACCCTATAGGAAAAAAGTCCGTATTACTTAGTACATATTCACATTGCAAAACTATCTTTATTTAATATTGAATAAAAACGAGAACGAGCATGGATTTGAGAAAAATGCATTCACTTTTTTTATTTTATTTCGACCCCCCCCCCCCAAGGTTATGCACATCTGCCCCCGGATATGCCTTTTACCCTCCTATATGCCATTCTCCCTCCCTGATATGCATCTCTGGACTTGTCCCCCATGCTCCAGACTCTCTATTGTCTAGTGGGGGCAGCCGGTGGACGTCTTCGAGATACACGCAGACAACCTCTACGGCTAACACGCACTTCCACCGGGTCTTTTATGATGGAACACCGGTGAAATTTTTGGGTAGCAGTGGAGGTTGTCTGCACGCTTCGCCCAGATGTCCCTCGGCTACCAGAGAGTAGGATCCAGGATCCTGCAGCATTTAGGGGAGTCATCCTCGCTGGCATCTGGTGAACATCTACGTGATGCGGGCAGACAACTTTTGCTTCCCCAGAGACTTCTATGATTGAGCACCGGAAGGTCATGTCATGCCAGCGCTCCATCATAGAAGCCCTGGGTAGCAGTGGAGATTTTCTGCGCGCATCGCCATCGTCCACCAGTTGCTAGAAAGGAGATCCAGGTCCTCTGCAGCGCTGTGGGGGATCTGGATCTTAGTCCTATAGTCAGGGTCCTATTATAATAGAACCGCAAATATAAGGCAAGGAGTATTTTTCAGAGCTTTTGCAAATACTGTAGTATTAATAACATAATGTATGCGGTTGAAGTTAAAATGCATCGTAATCTTTTCTCTGCCTAATCTGCCTAGAGTTATTTCTAGTGGTGAGCACATGTTCTGTTACAGGATATCTGGCATTTTTGAGTTAACAAGCATTATATCTTTTTGGAAATTATCTTGACACCTGTTTTCTCCATTTTCATGTCTAGTATGGTATCTTCCTATCTGGTTCATTATGGCTATTGTGCTACGGCTGTTGCTTTTGCTAGAGTCACTGAAACAAAAATCGCAGAGGAACAGAGTGCCATTAAGAACCGACAAAGTAAGATTCTCTGGTCATAATGATTAAAGAACTATATATATATGTATATGTGTTTGTGTGTATATTATTGAAAGCACAGTAGTGCTAAATCAGTCAAATAGTCTAGCCAGAATATATTCAATCCCTACAAACTACTGTATATGCAAATCCTTTTCTGAGACCCAAACTGCAGATTTTATTTTTAATATGGCCTTGAAAACTTTTGTCAGACCTAGAGCCAAACCCTGTAAATGGTTTGCCACCCATAATCCCAAAGCAATGCTCTGTTTCTGTCTCTCTTGGTCTCTGTCCTTCTCATGGTGAAAACTGGAAAGAGACAGCACAGTAAGAAACAATGAGCCTTTGGCTACAAAAAAATTTATTTTCACATTTTAGACAGTTCTCCATGACATGGAATTACTTTAATTGTTCACAGTTTAGAATTCCATCTGGGAAGACCATAATTTGTCTTGGTGAAAGCTAACGCAGTAGTTAAGATCCCCCTTGAAATTATTGACATGATGTTCAAGAAACCTCATGTGAACAAAAAAATATTCAGGGTTGTGTTTTTTCAAGTCAATTGTGTAAAAAACTGAGTATAATGCATCTACATTTTAAAATGTGTCACATGTTTTCTATAGGACAGATTTTTTTATTTTTATAAAGCTAACAAGCTAAGTTGTCGGTCAATCATTTGCTTTGCAGAATATACACAAAAATGTTTGTTTCAGACAAAAAAAATGTGACCCCAGGTTGCTTGATTATGCAACAGTGTGCATTGCTTGATTTCAGATATAAATATGCACTGCTATACATCATTTTATCAGCTAATCTCACTATTGCCCCTCACCTCGTCACTATATGTGACGAGGTGAGGGGCACACTTCAGCTGTCTGTTGGGAGTACCAGGATTTTCCTATGCTACCCCAGGAACCAAGAGCCCTAGTTATGTCTCTTATTTGTGAACCTACCGGTACTTTTGGAAAAGAGTAGCCTAGAACTGTAGACATTGAGAATGCTTATTTATTTTTATTTTACTTAGGAATACAGAAGCTGGTTCTAGCAGGCAGAGTGGGTGAAGCTATTGAAGCGACACATCAGTTGTATCCTGGACTCCTAGAACACAACCCTAATCTTCTCTTCATGTTAAAGTAAATGCACAATCCTCAGATTCAAAGATGGGTACAAGATGCATTGGGGCATCAGCATTCATAGTTTGATTTCTTCATTGTCATATTGATGTGCTTATGATAGATACTTTAATCCCTTGAGGATGATTAGGAAGTTAGCAGACTATATGTCCTTTTCTGTTTCTCATTGGTAGAGAGTCTTCTTAAATGGCACTTGATGACTTGAGCTTAGTGTGCTAAACTAGCTCATCCAGCTGTGTACATTTTTATTGTATTTTTATGTATTTTACAAACCTTTTTACATTTTTTCCATACTAAATGATACATTATTAAATATTGCTTCCTTTAGCATTTACAGAAACATTTTTTTAATCAAGAAATATCTAAATGCTTGCATTTTTTTGTTTGCAGCTATACTCCTTTTTAGATTTTAATATTAAAATGCAATAATAATGAAATGACACCTTTCATTCGTTTTTATCTGTTTAACATGGAAATATAGTAGGAAAGCAGTTGTATTGATCAGCATACTGAATTAATCAACTTTATATGCAGATATGCAAACTTCCTAATCCCATATGTGGAATAAAATGCCCTTTTGGTATAAATTTGGTTCTTAAAGCCTTTGAGAAAATGTATTAGAAAATATCTAAGAACCTAAACTAAGGTAATATTTAATTGATGGTTTCCCTTTGATGAAATAATCACATTTTAAAATTAATTTATTTCCTGGTAATGGCTGGCAGAGGGTATCAATAGTGAACTATATCCATTAGACATGTGCAAATGGGCTAAAAATGCTTTGGACAAGTTTTTCTGTTTGTTTTTGGCCCAATTGTTTTCAGGGGAACTATTTTTGTTCCCTGCCCATTTGGTTCGGCCAAAAAATCGGGGGGCATTTTTAATTCAGGAACAAACTTCCTTGCCTGGTGCCCGGATTCACTCTCCTTCGATCTCGCGCTTGTTCACTCTCTCTCTAAATGTTTCCCTACCTTCTCTGCTGACAATTTCCACATCTTCTTCTGCATCTTCTAACTTTTCCCTTTTTTCTCTTTTCAATAATCTTCTTTCTTCGTCTGCATCTCCATGGACATAGCTTCCGCAAAAATGGTGACGTCATCTCCCCGATCAGGGCACAAGGACATCACCGCAAGTACCGTCATATTGTCCTTAGTTGGTGCTTTCAGTGATGCCCTCTTCCCAAATTGGATGAAGAAGGAGGACAACACAGCAGTGCCACCATTTTAGCGGAAGTTGCTGTATTATGTCCGCGAAGATGCATGGACTCAACTCAGATTTTCTGTGATATCTGGCACCAAGACGTTAGCAGCAGATCCTTTAAGTCCTCTCAGTTGTGAGGTGGGGCCCCCATGGATGCATCCTGGTGTCATGTATTCTCCAGTTATGGGACGCACACACCCTCAGCCATCCACGTGATGTAAAAGAAAACGTGATTCGTCTGACAGGCCACCCACTGTAAATGCTTTCGACAGTGGATAGGGGTCAGCATGGGCACTCTGACTGGTCTGTGCCTAAGCAGCCGCATATGCAACAAACTGTGAGGCACTGTGACACCTTTCTAGCAGAACAAGCATTACCTTTAACCTGGTCACTGGTTCACCACTTTTCCTTCCTTGGACCACTTTTGATGGTACTGCCCACTGCAGAAAGGGAGCACCCCCTCAAGAACTGCAGTTTTGGCAGGGCTCTGACCCAGTCATCTGGCCATCACATTTTGTCCCTTGTCAAAGTCGCACTTATAGTTACCCATTTTTCCTTCTTCTAAGACATCAACTTTTTTTAATTATTTATTTTAAACATATATAAAAAAGTAAAAAGACATCAACTTTAAGGCAAAAATGTTCACTTGCTACCTAATATATCCCACCCACTGAGAGGTTCCACAATAACAAGATTATCACTGTTATTACCTTCACCTCAATGGCCATAATGTTATGTCTGGTGTTTATTACAATTCAGTTAAATGTAGCCTTTTAGGTAGCCGTTAATATTTTTTAAATGCTCTTTGAAATGCCCACAAGATTTCCATTCTTGCTTTTGTTGATAACAAATTTTAATGAAAGTTTATTTCAATGTTCATCCAGTGTTAATCATTTTCATTAAATATTTCTATGTTTTGTCTTTTATGCAGGTGTCGTCAATTTGTAGAGATGGTGAATGGGTCAGACAGTGAGGTCCGGTGCTTCAATTTGAAAAGCCCTAAGTCCCATGGCAGTTATCCTGACTCGCCAAATCTCAGTCCTAGGCAGGGAGCTAATAACCTACACTCGCACATCATAGGTAATCTCAGCCAATCCACAAATATGTATAAAATGCATACACATGATGTGTCAACCTGTGTTGCCGTTTATAAGTTTGCTTTTTTGTGTGCATGAACCAAGCATAAAAAGTTTCTAGTTATTATAACAAAATGTATGGTGGAGGTTTAGCATTTTGTTTACCATTGATCTTTAGCACTGTTGTATAAGTTTCTGTTTCAAAATAGTTTGTAGCTTTGTACAATATTGGTTTTGTTGTTTGCAGTGTTTATACTGTTATGGATCATATCAGTATTATAGTCACGGAGTCCTTCAGAGACCAAGTGGTTATCTAATTGCTTCTGGTAGATAATATATCTGGATGTTAATTTCCGACAGTTGCCATGTCCGTATGTCTGTAGGAAAAGGATTTGGAAAGGACTTTATAAGCTCTACCATAATACAGCACAGTGTCATGTATTACCTTTTAACCAAGGAGGGCTTGTAGTAATATATGCAATCAACCTGTAGGGAGAGTCCTAGTGGGCTTTAAACACTTGTGTACTTGAACCCAAGTCAGCATGGCAGCTGTGTATCAAAGCTATGCTGAATAAAGAAGTTGGTTTTATCCTAAATGAGTGTACAGTAGTTTGTATTATGAGACATGATGTCCCCACACACAGAGAGGATAGTCACTATGCAAATGTATCCACAGGACAACCAAATCAAATTCCTTGCCGTCTGTGGATGCACACCTGAGATAACTGGTATTGCTTAGTAGAGCAGGGTCAACTGACCTATTAAAATAAAAATACTCCCCCAGTTCCACGTTATTTTGTCCCTGCCTTGTCCAAGCTAGACAATGAGCCTTTTTTTTTTTTAAATGGAGCTCTAGGTTAAGCCGGGGACATTTCTTGGGCAAAACATCCACAGCCTTACCTTGGTTATAGAGATTCAAGATATAGTCCACAGTACCCCCCACCCAGATTGACAAGATTCATTGTTAGCTTTTAGTTGCAGATCAGCAGCTTGTACATCACTTCTGGATGGCAAACACACGACCAGAAATCATAAGTAGAAATCTTTAGGTAGCCCACCAGTGTTTTCTTTTAAGACATTGTGTTCTTCATCTGACGTTACTTTTCTTGAACTTTCTTTGCTCAACATATCAAAGTTTTGCTTTACTAATAGGGCTGTAGATAAGTGGAACTCTCAGCTGAAGTGATAGAGGCTAAACATGCATGGGATAGGCATAGCACTGTGCATTACAAGTTCTATGTTTCTATGTAACACCACTCTGTAGGGATCATCAGATCTAGATCTGGAGAGAATGCATGTCTGGATCAAATTGTGCAATTTCTTAAAACTATTTTACATATTTTAATTTTGCTAGGGATATGCAGTCAATTATTAAAGGGACAGTTGGGTATCTCTGACACCCCAAAGAAGAATGGTGTCTTATACTTATGGATTATTTGACCCCTTTAGGAGCAGGGATTTTCCAGGGTCAATGACTAGGGCAATTTGTTTTTCGTTGTTGATATGTGGTTGTTTTTGATGTCATTTAAGGCACCCATACAAGTTATATGTTGTTTTTTTTAAAAAAGATATTTAGAGCTGTCTTTGGATATTCCAGCAACATCCCCTAAATAAAGTGATACCACTCTTGTATGGGTTTGGGGGGTGAAAGGCCACAGTGTCTACAGCGTGATGTTACACAGAAACATAGAACTTGACATCGGATAAGAACCATTCGGTAAAATTAGTCTGCCCTGGTCGGACAATTCTTACCATTGGTTGAAACAAATTTGAACACTTTTTACTGCTCCTTGAGCTGATTGCCTGTAATTATATGACATGCTGGGAGATGTGTTCAGCCAATCAAATTTCCTGAGTGGGAAATGGTTGGTGTGCGCTGAGAGGGGAAAGTTTTTCTTTTTAATATGTTTATTTTTTGCTTTACAGTATGTGGTACTGTGAACATAACCTGTGGCATTGCATAGAATTGGTATTTTGCTTGCTAACAGGGGTTTAGTGTTACTAATGTAAAGCTTACTATGTTGACTTCAATACTACTAATTATATTTTCTTCCCTGGTGCAGGCAGTCTGACTTGCAGCAATGGTGTGGCCTCAATGAAGAGCAAACAGTGTCATAATAAATATGTGTCCCTGAGCTCATCATCATCTTCCTCCTCCTCATCCTCCCCTTCATCTGTAAACCTTTCTGAAACAAATTCTACAGATTCCACCAAATCGCAGCAGCACAGTAGCTCAAGTAATCAGGACAGCAGGTATGAAATACAAATAAATCAGTAAATCAGAAAAACTAGATGCCAAGAGTAAAACACAGATAATATGCTCAATTGTAAGACGAGCCTTGAAAATTTGAATGTTAATATAAGAATTTAAACTATTTTCTCATATTTAATAAAAACTGACTGAGAAAAAATGCATTTTTTGTTATTTGCCACTCTCCCAAAACTTATCCATGCATTCCCAGAGTTACCGCCCGTGTTCAAGACTCCCTGGTGTCTAGTGGGGGCAGCCAGTGGATGTCTGCGTGATGTTCATAGACAGCCTCCGCTTCTGCCCGTTGCCCGGGCTTCTATGACTGAGCACCAGAAGGTCTTGTCATGCCGGCGCTCCATCATAGAAGCCGCATCTGAAGTGCCAGGCAGAAGCGGAGATGGTCTGTGCGCATCGCGCAGACGTTCACTGGCTGCCGGAGAGGAGGATCCATGTCCCCTGCAGGGCTGCAAGGGCTCCTCTCTGGCAGCCGGTGAACATCTGCACGATGAGTGCAGACAACCTTCGCTTCTGCCCGGCACTTCCGCTGGGGCTTCTATGATGGAGCACCGGAAGGTCATATCATGCCGACGATGTTGAATTTAGTTGTTTTAAGCATATTACAGTATGTTACACATAATTTACAATGCATTTATTTTTTTACAATTTTTCTATTTAAAGGGAGCGCATTGAGCACCTAGTTGTATTTCAGATCGCAGTGCAGTAATCCTTTTAGTTTCAGTTATATGTAGACCAATCTATTACCTGCTAAGTTGGGAGCAACACAAATACAAAACAATGTTTAAAATGTTTAATGTTTTTTTTTCTAGATCAGGGCATTTGTGGGGAGGGATGTAGTGTTAAATTGGAGTAAGTCGGAACAGTTAAGTTGGAAAAAAGGGTAAATGAAAACAATATCTAATCAAAATAAAGTTATATAACTTGAGGTAACCGCTCTCATTTTGTGAAAATATATACTTATTATTCCTACTAATAAAAACATATCTTTGGTTGTAAAAGAGAAAATATATATGGGAAGAGACTGGTGAAGCGAAAAAATGTGTAATACAACAGTTGCAGTAATACAACAGTTGCAGTAATACAACAGTGGCTTGAGATGTTTTCTTTTTGTCTAAGCCCTAACGCAAGCCTTAGACAAAAAGAAAAAATATCTTAAGTGAATAAATCTTGCTATACTAAAGAAAATATGATTAAAAATATACAGAGAATTTGAAAACTGTTAATAATGAACACTTCACATTAGCCACTAAATGACTATAAGGGTCATGTCCTTTAGGGCGTATAGGATTTAATAGTGCATCCTGAGGCCTTTGAACATTAGAAAAAGAAAACAAAAAAAGAGAGAAAAGGAAGAACTACCTGGTATGGTCTCCAATATAGACTATATACACCAGTATTGTAAACTGATTGAAACAAACCCGCTACAGTGTTAATATATGCACCTGTGTTACAAAATGGTAAAACAGGCTGGCTGCTAGAGAAAAAAAGCAGGCACTCAAGCTGCTATCAAGAACTGCAAAGTAAGTGGACTCCAGCGCACAGTTCGCTGAACACATACAATAGTGAGATAAAAAAAAAAAAATGAAGAAAACTATCTAAAAATGTGCTGACCGTGTTATAAAGAGCAATAATAAATACTAATAAACACTAAAAAAACAATGTGCTAAATAATAAAAATTATGTAGTGTGTAATATAAACACTACCGATAAACTGAGTTCAAGTAATAAAGTGCAATCACTACAATAATGTACACATTATAGGTAAACTTAATACATTAATATTATAAAGTGCAAAATATGCAATGATATATGTGCAAAACAGAATGATTGTGCAATTTGCAAAGACAGAGTAAAAAACACTGGGTGTGATATCAAGTGCAGTGGAGAATACGCCATAGCCTTTTTGCACAAGAAGGGCTAAATCTGTGAACAGGGCATCAATCTGTCAAATGATCACCTCTTCTGTCCCCTGACAGCTGGGGCCAAAGTGTGTGGCCTTGAGCAGTAAGATTAAATTTGACAGTTCTTTAGCTGGGTGATGTTACGTTCAAAGAAGACTTAAATGACCGAACAAAAGGCAAAATAGATACAGCTAACTGGCTAATGTGCAGTGACATGCACAATTATGTATTTATGCTATGACTAGAACTACTAAAAAAAAAGGCATTTTTGAGAACGTCTTGAATCTGAAACTAGTAGTAACAAAATGGTAAAATATGTATCTTAGAGGTACCTTTTAGTTTCTGTGGTGTCCACTTCTCAAATGCATGGGGAAACCCTGCAGATTCCTATATGCATTTGCCCTTTACCCTGCCCCTCCGCCCCCAGCTATTTCCAGTGTAGGTCACTGGATATTAAATTGTTATGGTAGTTTTTCAAAACTTTAATAATCGATGATAATAATCATCCCCCAACTCTTTTTTTTTTTTTTTTTTTCTTCCCCCCGCAAGTGATAGTGATATGGAAATGGAGGCAGAACACTATCCAAATGGCGTACTTGAGAATATAACCAGTAGAGTAATGAATGGCACGTACAAGCATGAGGAAATCCTGCAGACTGATGAATCCAGCATGGGTAACAATTTTACTTGTTAAACTGGTTTTCAGGGTACCTTTTTATTGCCATGAGAAGTAGTATGTTTTTTTTTACTCTAATATAGATCCAGTGTTGATTATTGTTTCTTTTTATTGCTTGGTAGTGAGTACCTCACTACAAAGTGTTCAAAATATTTTAAATGCATGAACTCACCCGTTTCGTCGCATCAGACACAATTGTGCTAGAGCAGTGGCTCTCAAAGTTTTGTGCCCCATACATGTCAGAATGTCACACTCCTTTCCAAGATTGACTCAAAAGTTGCATTTCAAGTAATGCATATAATGCTGAAAAGCTCCTTTTTTCTATATTGGCACACATACATTTACTTATTTTTATAGTGAAGTTTTACATATTTAATAGCAATAAAACTTTTAAAACCTGAATAAAACGTATATTCATCACTAATTTCTTCTTACCCAAAAAGAAGCGCCTGTATGTATGTATGTGTGTGTATAGATATATATAGATATATATAGATATCTATATATATCTATATATATAGTGGCAAGGTAACGGAGTCTGTCTATATCAGTGGCAGGTTGGAACACTCCATATTCCCAGCATGAGGGGGTTAATTGCTGGAAGTCAGCAGGTGGAACCAATTAACCTGCACTGAGGTTAAAAGGTGGCCGTTAGAGGCGTTAGTTGTCTGTAAACAGGGAGAGAGGCAGTCAAGCCAGAGGCCTTCAGACTTTATAAAAAGGTATGGTCCAAACAAACTGTGTTGTGCTGCTACTACTATAATGACTGGGACTGGATTAGCTGGCCGGTTAGTTAGTGAGATAAGAATCTTGTATAGTCAGTCTCCAAGATGGAGTAGCGTTTTGTTTGTTTATACTGCAAAGCGCAACACTGTGGACCACATTTTGCTTTTATTCTGCTGGTGTTTGGAGTTTCTTGTCTGTAATCCTGCCTATATATATATATACATATATATATATACACACACAAACACTCTCAAAGGATGGTCAGCACTCCAGGTCTTCAAGTTAACTTCTTTATTCAGACAAAGTCAAGTCAATGTTTCCGTCATTGCTGACTTTCATCAGGACATACCCAGTCAGCAATGACTGAAACAAAATTCACAATTTGAATTATTTGATCCAGCTCCGCCAGGGAAGTGTTTTAAGGCCAGTGCCCGACGATGGATCATACAATGCATTTTTTCACACTTGAAATCCAGATTTTGCCCCAACATAGCTGGTGCTCCCTCTGTACAGCTAAATATTTTCTGATTCAAAGAAAGATAAAACCTTTTCCAAAACATCTGAGGCCTTGGTGGTAGTTTCAAGACAAGAACAAAAGAGAAACTCCTCTTTAAATTAACCTGGGTGAACAAATCTTGCCATCTCCAGCGGATTTGAATTACAAATACCAGCGCAGGCTCAGCCAAAACGACACCCAAATACATACACCAAGACAGGCCTTGCTATAGGGCTGCAAATAAATTATTTTCGTACTCGATTAGTTGGCCGATTATTTTTTTGGTTCATTCATGAAAGACAATATGCAAACATTTATTTATTTAAAATCATTTAATGAACAGATTGGGTGTTAAAAACAAACAGAATAAAAGACTTAAAATTTAAATTGATGTGACTCGAAAGGGGCGGGATGAAGATCACTGACGCACTGCCACTGGGCTGCACGTTTGCGCATGCTGGCCACTTTAATTTCACTAGGCACACATTTTTGGCCGATTTACTTATTATTTATGTAGTTATTGTTTCGTTTTCATCATGGAAAACATGCAGCTGACAAAAACTATGCCGAAAGTTTTTCAGCAACAAAATTAACACTGCCTTCCACCAGGAGGGAATTCTCCCCTGCCTGAGAACACCTTAGCTAAAGCATGATCTGAGACAGCAAAATGTAAGAAGGTAAACACGCTAAGAAAAGTAAAAACAGCAATAAAATGTCAGTCAATAAAGTACACTTGGACAAAATAAAATGTCCTAAAATGGACTTTGGTGAAATCAAAGTCCTATAAATAGCAGTAGCCAACTTGCCAAGGTTTTCTCTTCTTGGCTTGATAAATAACTTGGAGGTCACAGGGGATAGTGGTTGCGCATAGACGAGAAGAAAGTCACAGTAGTATAATATGTGGCTGGCACCGTGTGGTAAAGAGTTAAAGAGTGGGTACTCACATTTTTGGGGGAATTCAGCAATTAGTGCCACAATACTTGCATGGGTGATACAATCATTGCCTGGGGATATCTTTAACAGCAGTCCTGTACCGTTCTTTATTTATTCTCAGCATAAGGAGCGCATATAAAGTTAAACAGAAATAGACATAATGCTTTCTGTATATGTAAAATGAATAAAACAAATAAAAACAGTTCACTATGTACTCACAATATGGTGAGCAATAAATGGATTGCTCACTCCTTCTGGCATAGGTGGAATGATCCCCACAAAGGATATAGTGGTCACAGGTCAGATGTTGGAACTTGCATGTTTTTAAAAAAATATATATATATGTATATATATATATATTTATTTTCAGCTTTCTGGTTAAAAACCATTAAAAGGTCAGTAAAGATATAAAATTAGCACTGTGCTAAGAATAGTAGGAACGTAGCATTATTTTTATATTATTATTAAAATTCAGAATTAAACATTGAATCAGAATCAT
The DNA here is from genome assembly GCA_009364415.1 of Spea multiplicata. Classification (NCBI taxonomy): domain Eukaryota; kingdom Metazoa; phylum Chordata; class Amphibia; order Anura; family Pelobatidae; genus Spea; species Spea multiplicata. Next base: position 25,038 of record VKOC01048922.1, read on the forward strand.
ACAAAATATAAATAAGCTTACAAAAAACGGATGTTTAAAGTTCACATACAATTAATGATGCAACCATTTACATACAGATGCTTTATACATTAAATAGACCAGAGCTACTACATACCACCTGGTCTAATCACCATAGAATAAGAAATAAGGAAGAAAAGAAAAAAAGAAAAACTAGAGAGAAACAAGTGTGTATATGTTATAAATTTGAAAACTAGAAATATCATGAAGAATGTGGGTACTGAACTAGCCAAGGCCCCCAATATTATGAAATTTGTGAAGTCTCTGAAAAGATTGGTAAAAACTGCATTCCATTAGGCATTGATATCTGACTCGGTTAATTACATGATTTAGATTTACTGGCCTTGTTAGTAGCCATTGCCTAGCAATCACAATCTTCATTGCCAGTAAACATTGTATAATCAAGGCCCTTTAATTAAAAGGAATACTATTCAGATCGAGATATAAGAGAGCCTTTTGTTGTGTAGGTGCTTTTTAAAAGATCAGAAATGTTCTTAAATAACTCTTGCCAGACATGCTGGATTATTAAACACTCCCACCAGATATGGGTGAAAGAGCCTAATGCCAAACCACATCTCCAGCACAAGGGGGACACACTCTGGTTAAATTTTGCCTGTTTAACCGGGGTTAGATACCAATGCATCATAATCTTATAATGAAGTTCAATAATAATTAAACAGTGTGAGATTCTATTAATTTTCAACAGGCTACCTGTCCAGATTTTGGTCTATTTGAGTTTTAAGATCTTGTTGCCATGATTTCAAAGCAATATTAACGTAAGGATTTTCTATCTCTTGCAAAAATAAGTGCCATTTTTTCAAATGTTTAGAAATTATCTCTGTAGAGAACGTCAATCATTTGACTCTGGGTAGAAAATCCCTCAACATACAAATGGGATCTTTAGTAATAGCCTATCCTAAGGACGTTGAAAGATTCCATATTGCCGAAATCGAATTCCTCTGAGAGTTGAGAGTAGGGCTTCAACAACTAATCGATAAAATCCATAATAATCTATAATGAAAATTGTTGCCAACGAATTTGATTATCGATTAGTTGAATCGTTTTTTATAGATTATAAAATGAGAAGTGGTTAAGAAAGATGTTGGCAAGACCAGGGGGGGGCGGTATATAACAGCAATGTGTAAAGAGATGGGATTAAATAGTCGAATAGCATGGACTTGAAATGAGGAGAAAGAGATTGATGGAGCAGAGGGAATAGGTAGAAAAGTACAAGTTGGGGAGAGTAGGAAGCCTATCCCACCACCCTTCCTGTCATCAGATCTTATGGATGTTTCTGCAATGTTGACTAGGAGAGGATGGGGAAGAGAGCACCAAAGGAGGACAGGATTTGGGGAAATATCCCCCGCTGCAAAAAGAGGTAGAAAAGAGAGTGAGAGAAGGTAGGAAATAGGGCTTGTGTGAGTGGACAGATTTCTTGGAGTGAGAGGAGGTGAAGTTGAAGAGTGCTTGGGATGAGGGAAGGGAAGGAGAAAGTAATGATGGTGCAATACAGACATAGTATGGAGGTGCTGGTGGTTGGAGGAAGATAACTGTTTAATAATGAAAGTGAAAGGAGGAACAGAAGGATTGTGAGCATGGCAACTGGCGAAAGATGGTGATGGGAATGGAATGGTGGTGGAGCAAACACAATAGGCGGAAGGCAAAAATTGCGGACAGTTCAGTGGAGTATTGAGTTCAGGGAGCCTCGTTGTCCTTCCTTGTTGTCCTTCCTTGGTAAACTCCAAAACAGTGGCACTTAAGAATATTGGCACTTAGGTGGAAAGTGCAACACAGATGGAAAGTGGCTTGTGCTCCAATGTCAGTTCTGATATAGCTATGGCTCCTTGTTAAAAAAAAAAAAAACAAAAAAAACACTTTCTGACTTATACCCAAAAAAACTCTCATCCAAAAAAGCGAATGAAAAAACCTACTAAATAGATCCTGGGTTTAGAAATACCCAATATTTTTTTTGCTTTTTTGTGCAAGTTATTGGGCAATAAGTACAAGTAATGTTTTGCTATTTTAAAACCATTTAAAATCTGGTAATTCTTCCCCCATGTGCTATTTTGGGTATCTTTGAAGCCGACCAATGCAATTTACCCTATAAAACCATATATTTTTGAAAACTAGACACCTCAAGGTATTTCAAATGCTGGTATTTTAACCTGTTCCATGCACTAATTCTACTACTACCCTTTGTCAAAGTTTGTGGTAGTAATTTATTTTGTGTTTTTTATCACTAAAATTGCTCTTCAGGTATGGATTTACAGCTCCTGGTATACATCACTATCAAACACCCCTATAAAACACCCCAATATGTGTATCTGCAACATCTGAGTACAGTGATACCCCTCATGGGTTTGTCTGGTGTTTGGGGGAAGTGCCCCCCCCCCCCATTTTGTCAGTCTGTGCCTACGCCCTATCTTTGAGCCCGGCCACTCAAATTTACCCCATCAAACCATTCTTTAAAAAAAAATGGACACCCCTTGGGTATTTGAAATGCTTTTGCTTTAAATCTTTCCATGTCAATATTTTTAGGAAGATACGCTAATTTTAATTTTCTGGAGACCCTCTGGCTAATAAGCCTTCTGAGGTCTAAGAGCCAGTACTAGTATTTTTTTTTTGTAAATTTTCTTAACACAAACGACTGTAAACTAAGACTTGCATATTTGAATCAGGCTTTAATTTACTAGATAAAATTTTCAAAAGTGATATTGAGGTCTATTCACTAAACTAAGAATGCATACAAACTAGCTGAGATGCTAGTTTGCAGCTCTTACAGTTGGATGGTTTTCTGACTTTTAACTGTAATGTTTCTGAAATTGATGACTTGATTGCCATGAAAGTGTGAACAACCATTACACGTGTTTATTTCATGTACATTTTTTTTGCTACTGATTAGATGTATCTTACCAAAATTTAAATCTGTTGTAATACAAAAATATTGTACATTTAATCACTTGTAAATCTTGTAAAAAGCAATATCTGGAAATCACAGGAATGACTGTGAATGTATCCTTTCTGTCCAGAACCCAATAACGGGGAAAAGGCTCCTCATCAGTCTGGTTGCAGCTTGCTGTCCAGGGGTTAAATGGGAGGAGGTTTAATTGCACCTCCCCCCACGGGCGTGGTCTCGCAGCCGACCAAGATGGCCGCATAAGTTTTGGGCTCTGAGCACCCTCTCCGTGTATCACCGCTCTACGTGTGCTTTTCTCGACATGGGCAAGACTAACAAGGCTCCGGGCACTCCTCGGCCGTCTGGGAGCAAGGATCGGCACCAACTTACCTCGGTCCGGTCGTTTTTTCATGGGCCTCAGGATCTGGACTCCGGGGACTCGCTCTCCAAGATGGCGTCGTCTTCTCCCGCCAGCTCACATAGTGAGTACATGGAGGATCTTCCTCTTCGGGATCATGCTTCTCTTCAAGAGGTCTTGCGGCAACTTCCTACCAAGGAGGACATGATACCTTTGATTGAAAAGGCGACCCAGAGCATCCGGGATACCCTGTCTGAAATCAGCTGGGCGACCGCGTGGCCGCAGTGGAGAGCGACAGCGCTGCTATCACCGCCACCGTGGACGCTTTGAATCGTCACGTCTCCGATCAAACGTCGACTATTCGCCCGCAAGCTGGAAGACCTCGATAACCGAGGTAGGAGGAATAATCTCCGTGTGCGAGGTGTGCCTGAGGAGATTCTGCCGGCGATGTTGGAACAGACGCTCCGGGCTATTTTTAACACCGCGCTTCAACGGCCTGCCGACGCACCGATCCTCTTTGATAGGGCGCACCGTGCTCTGAAGCCCAGGGGGGACGCCAACGCTCCTCCACGGGATGTCGTGTGCCGCCTCCAGGATTACCCTCTTAAGGAGAGCATCCTTAAGGCTTGTCGCACCTCAGGTGATGTCGTTTGGGAGGGCCACACGATTTTGATCTTTCCGGATCTATCACCTTCCACGCTCCAGGCTCGACGTACCCTAAAGCCGCTCACCTCGGCACTACGGGAGGCTTCCATCCCCTATCAGTGGGGCTTCCCCTTCGCCCTGATTGCGCGACGGGATGGTTCCTCTTTCGTCCTTCGACAGGCCTCAGATGTCCCGCGGTTCCTGGAGGATCTGGGCCTTCCACACATCCACATTCCGGACTGGGAACTCGCCTTTGTGGCCCCCGCACCGCTTCAGGATCCGGCTAAGGACTGGTCTCCACGGCCTAGGAGGAATAAGCGCCAGAAGGTACCCCAGGTCTGATGGGACTGCCTGGTCTCGTTCGCGTTTTTCAGCCCTTGTTTTTCTTTTTTCATTAATTTTTTTTCCGTACGTGCCCGTCGTCGTGAGTTTCGTTCCGGTCTCCGCGTCCTGTGGACTATCTCCGTTTGACACTTCTGCCTTGCGGTCACGCCGCTGCCTCCATGAGGCTTTCTGCTGCGCCTCGTCATCCTGCTGGACCCTGGATATGGGACTGGAATGTAATGTGGACTTTATTTTATTTTATTTTGTGTTTTCGGTCCTTTTTTCCTCGGCGCCGGTTCTCGGTCCTCGATTGTTTCGGCTCTACCTACCGGTTTGGGCACCCTTGAGAGGCCTCTGTTTTGCTGGACACGGGTCCCGGGTTCCCTGTACTGTTGCATACTTCCACGTTTACACTCACGCACACCACACTTTTTCAGCTGTACCTCTTTCACACTTGCCCTTTTTCTCTCATTCTCATGCACACACGTCCTTGTTTTTCTTTTTGTTCATACATATGACACGGAGGGGGTGCTTAGGCGCTATGTGGTTGGGTTTCTTATCCCCTGTCATCTTCCTGACATCTTAATGGTTTCGCAGCTTCTTGTAGGTGTCGCACCACTCACCCCCACCAGAGCCTACCTACCTGGTCCTATGGATCAGGATCCTAGGTCTTGGACCAATGCCTTGGTCTGTTGGCTCATAATTCGATGCAGTTGCATCGGGCTTCTCATGCCCTTCTTTGCTGTTTTTTTTGTTTTTTGTTGCCCTGGTTCTTCATGTTCTGGTGGACGGTTCTGGGATATATTTTTGCTTTATTTTTCTGTGCATCTCGTGCTCAATGTCTGGGTCGCTTGTTAAATGTACCTCCCTCAATGTTAGGGGATTAAACAAACCGCAGCAGCGGTCCAGGCTACTCCGTATGTTGCATTCTTTTAGGTCAAAAGTGGTTTTTTTGCAGGAAACCCACTTCCTTGGCTCCAAGGAACCTAGACTAACTGATAGGAATTTTCCTGTGGCCTTTTTCTCCAGTTCCCCTAAAACTAAGGGGGTGGCTATCCTCCTACACCGCTCTTTACCTTTTCGTTCCTTGGAGGTTTGGAAGGATTCTGAGGGGAGAGGTTTGATGGTTAAAGGCTTTCTTGGGGCGCTTAAAATAATGCTAGCCACTGTATATGCTCCCAATAAGGACCAGGTTCCTTTCCTGGTCAAATTCCTAACGAGGTTGGCTGATTTCCAGGAGGGCTTGACTGTTTTTGGTGGCGATCTCAATATGGTTCTGGACCCCAGGCTCGATTGCTCCACAGGGTCCTCTCACATTTCGTTCGCTCGCATTAAGAGGGTTAAGCGTATGGTCGTTCTTAACCAACTCGTAGACGCCTGGCGTGTGCTTCATCCCTCTACCTTAGATTATACCTTCTTTTCGGCTGTGCACAATCGCTATACTCGTATAGATGCTCTGTTCCTGTCCCACCACCACCTCCCGTATTTGCAGTCCTCTGAAATCGGTTCCATGACGTTTGGGGATCATGCCCCCACTCACCTCACGTTACGCCTCCCGCAGCTTCCTCCCAAGGTCTGGTGCTGGCGGCTTAACGAGAATTTAATTGATGGCCCAACGTACATCCCTGAGCTTTCCTCTCACCTGCGTCGTTTCTTTGAGGAGAATGTAGATCGTGGTACCCCTCTCCCTACGGTCTGGGAGGCCCATAAGGCTGTCATCAGAGGCCACCTTATCCGATTGGGTTCCAAACTTAAGAGACTTAATCACCTCGAGCTTGTGTCCCTGTCCAGGCGGATTGCTGACCTGGAGTTGAGGCATAAATTTACCCTTTCTGTCGACACTCTAGAACAACTCAAACTCCTGCGGTCCCAACTGGCGTCGCTTTTAGATTCTAGGCTTCGGCGTAGTTATCTGCTTACCAGGCGGCACTTTTATGAGTTGGGGGATAGGCCGGGCAAGCTTTTAGCTCGGGCGCTTAGGGCTAAGAGGGCGGCTGCGTATATCCCCAGAATTCGGGATTCTGCTGGCTCCCTACGGTATGTCTCCAAAGACATTGCGGCTTGCTTTTCTGATTATTATCGCGGGCTGTATAACCTCTCTCCCGACGAGGGTCCTAGTCCTCAGATACGGTCGCTTGTGGACACTTACCTTACCAAACACTTACACAAGCGAATCTCGGCTGCGGACCGGGTGGCGCTTAACGCCCCGGTTTGTCTCGAAGAAATTGAGGAGGTCGTCAAGTCCCTGCCTCGTGGGAAGTGTCCTGGCCCTGATGGGTTCACCCCACTTTATTATCGTCGGTTCTTCCCCGTCCTTGGGCCTCAAATGGTCTCTCTCTTTAATTCCTTAGCCACGGGCACTCGCCTGGACCCCCACTCCAATCAGGCTCATATCACGGTTATTCCTAAACCCGGGAAGGATGCGGATCTTTGTGGGAGCTACCGCCCTATATCCCTCATAAATACGGATCTTAAAATTTTGGCGAAACTCCTGGCTAATAGACTCAAACATCTCATTCCAGGCTTGATCCATAGTGATCAGGTCGGTTTTGTCCCCGGGCGGGAGGCTAGGGACGGCACCATCAAGGCCCTTAACTTGTTGGCTCTGGCTCAATCCCGTGGCACTCCCTTTCTGCTGGTCTCTCTCGATGCCGAGAAGGCCTTTGATAGGGTTTCGTGGTTCTTTTTGTTTCGGGTGTTGGAGAGGTTGGGACTTGGTCCCCGCTTCCTCCACCAGATTGGGGCGCTGTACCACTCCCCTTCGGCGAGGGTGCGTGTGAATGGCCTGCTTTCGGACGCCTTCCCATTGGGAAACGGCACGAGGCAGGGCTGTCCACTGTCGCCCTTGCTGTTTATTCTTATGTTAGAACCCCTGGCGAATGCTCTTAGATTGAACCCTGGGATCTCGGCCCTTTCTGTGGCCGGCGTGGAATATAAGCTGTCCATATATGCTGACGATTTGCTCTGCATGTTGTCGGACCCCTTGGTTTCCCTTTCTCATTTAGCTACTGAATTACAGACGTTTCACTCTGTCTCTCAATATAAAATTAACTTACAGAAATCCGAGATTCTGGGGTCTCATATTCCTCCTGACCTGAAGGCGGCCATTAAGCGTGCTTATCCCTTGCGCTGGGTTGACTCTTGTATGACGTATTTGGGGGTACGTATACCCTCGGACCTTACTACCCTGGTGACGGTTAACTTCGGTCCCCTTCTCGCCTCTGTTTCGGCAGATCTGAGGAGGTGGGCCTTCCCCCATATCTCCTGGTTTGGGAGGGTAGGGGTATTGAAAATGAATATACTGCCACGGTTTCATCTGATTCAGACCCTCCCTGTTTACCTTCCTAAATCGCTCCTTCGTGCGTGGCATAGGGTCTTTACTTAGTACATTTGGCATGACCGCTCTCCCAGGTTGGCCTTTAAATACCTGGTTGGCCCTAAGGATTGTGGTGGCTTGGGTCTCCCAGACCTTGAGGGGTATTGGGTTGCTTCCCATATGCGCAGGGTGGTAGAATGGACGGCCAGGACTCCGAAGCAATGGGTGTTGCTTGAGAGCTCGTGGTTCCCCCTCGAGATTTCTGCAGTACCTTGGCTGGGGACTCCTCCTAGGTTTCCCTCCCTCTCGTCACATCCAACCATTGCGCCGACTTTGAGGGTGATCAGATTGTATCTCCCTAAATTGGGCTGGGTGGGTGTAAGGACTTACCTGCCTCTCCGGTCCCGCGCCGAGGCCAGTCCCACGACGCTTCCTCCTCGGCGGCTTCCCGGGCAGCAAGTACCCGCTACCCGGTCGGCGTTCACCGCGTGGCCGACCCGGCAAACAGGTAGCACAGCGCCACCGTGTGGTCAAAAAGTAATATTACACGTTACATACGTAACGTAGTTCTTATAAACCTCGGTGACCTCCTTAATGCAGGACACACCTCCACCTGTCCCTATATAAACCTGGACTTCACTCGGTCACCCTTGGTTGGTGTGTATTTTGCTGCGCTTGATTGGACTGACGCTTCCTGATTCGGCTCCTGATTCCTACTCGTCTGGGTATTGGACTTGGCTTGTTGACCTCGTTCCTGTCTCCTGATCGGCTTCTGATTCCTACTCGTCTGGTATTTGATTCGGCTTGTTGACCTCGTCTCTGGATTCTGATTTGGCTTCCTGATTACCTGTCTGACCCGGTTGGTTCTCTGACTTTCTGGTTCCTGTTTGGCCTGGCTAACTCCGCCATCTGGGGTCCTACCTCACCATACCATTACAGTACCAAGGGTCACCATGGACCCCGCGGAGATTGGCCAGAAGATGTCTACCTGTGAAGCCCGTATTGAGAGTCTGGATCATCGCATGGACCAGTTTGCGCAGGCTTTGCAAACACTCCTGGCGAGGACCGATCCAGCACGTGGTCCTCCTCCTGTGCCTGCTGCTGCACCTGTTGCTGTTCCACCGCCTGCTGACCCAGGTCTTCATACCCTCCGTTTACCACCTCCTCCCAGATATGGAGGAGATCCTGCTACCTGTCGTGGATTCCTCAATCAGTGCTCCATTAACTTTGAGATGTCTCCCTACTTGTTTCCTTCTGACAGAGCTCGTGTGGGGTATGTCATCTCCCTACTCACTGACAGGGCTCTGGCCTGGGCAACCCCTCTTTGGGAACGCAACTCTCCAGTGGTCAACAATTATAATGACTTTGTAACCACTTTCCGTCAAGTGTTTGACAGGCCAGGTCGCGGCCATATTGCCTCGTCAAGTCTCTTCTCACTGCGTCAGGGTACACGCAGTTTATCGGACTATGCCATTGAATTCCGTACCCTGGCTGCAGAAGTGGCATGGAACAACGACGCCTTGGTTGCTGCCTTCACTAATGGCCTATCTGACCGCCTGAAAGATGAAGTAGCAGCCCGAGACCTGCCCACGGACTTGGAAGAACTCATCGCCTATATTGGCCATATTGATCTACGCCTCCGGGAACGCCAGGTACAGCGAGATCGCCAAAGGAGGGCTCCAGTGCGTTTTGCGCCACGTCCGGCTGCTTCTGACTCTGCTTCTCTTCCGCCTGAAGAGCCCATGCAGATCGGCTCCACACATCTCTCCGAGGAGGAGAGATCCCTCCGGCGCCAACAGGACCTCTGTATGTACTGTGGCAAACAAGGTCATTACGTGCGCTCCTGCCCCGTGAAGCCGGAGAAGAAGCCGGGAAACTACAGGGCCTAAGGAGGATTGGGGAGTCTCCTCTAGGCCTTCCTGCTGTTTTTTCCCATGACCGCTCATCACGTATGTTTGTGCCTGCTGCTCTCACAGTCCAGGAGAGAACCATTCTAGCCCCAGCCCTTATTGACTCTGGGGCCGCCGGAAACTTTATCGACCGCGACTTCTGCAGGCTCCACAACATTCCCTTGCAGGAGAAAGCCTCTCCAGTTTTTGTGGAGGCTATCGATGGGCGGCCTCTCCTACTTGGCTGCAACTACACAACCCAGACATCAATTGGTCCACCCGTGAGATCACCTCCTGGCGGTGTACCACTTGCGTTTCACCTCAACCCTCTGTATTGAAGGTAGCCTCCACAATATCAGACCTTTGCTGATGTATTCGACAAGAAGGAAGCTGACTCCTTGCCTCCACACCGTCCTTATGATTGTCCCATCGACCTGCTTCCTGGCACCGTACCCCACGGGGTAGGGTGTATCCGTTATCCCCGGCTGAAACCGAAGCTATGGAGATCTATATCCGTGAAAATCTCCTAAAAGGCTTTATCCGCCGCTCCACGTCTCCCGCCGGCGCAGGATTTTTCTTTGTTTCCAAGAAGGATGGAGGTCTACGTCCATGTATCGACTATCGAGGTCTTAATCGAATCACCATAAAAAACACTTACCCTTTGCCACTCATCTCTGAGTTGTTCGACCGTCTCAAAGGCTCAAAAGTTGTCACGAAATTAGATTTACGGGGTGCGTACAACCTCATTCGTATCCGTCAGAACGACGAGTGGAAGACAGCTTTTAACACCCGCTCTGGTCATTACGAATATACAGTAATGCCATTCGGGCTCTGTAACGCCCCGGCTGTTTTTCAGGACTTTGTAAATGACTGTTTTCGGGATTATCTGCACCAATTCGTTGTCATCTACCTTGATGACATTCTAATACATTCACCTGACCTGCTTTCACATCGAACTCACGTAAAGAAGGTCCTGACACGTCTTCGTGAAAACCGGTTGTACGCAAAACTAGAGAAATGTGAATTTGAAGTCAACCGTGTATCCTTCTTAGGTTACATCATTAGTGGTACAGGGTTCGAGATGGATCCTGACAAGCTCCAGTCCATTCTGCAATGGCCTCAACCACAGGGACTTAAAGCCCTACAGAGATTTCTCGGCTTTGCCAATTATTATCGCCGATTCATCCGGGACTTTTCCAAAGTGGTAGCTCCTTTGACCGATCTCACCAAGAAGGGAGCTGACTGCCATAACTGGCCTACCGCTGCAGTACAAGCGTTCCATAAACTAAAGACCCTGTTTGTGTCCGCTCCGATCCTTGTACATCCTGATGTATCTCAACCCTTCGTAATCGAAGTAGATGCTTCGGAAATCGGGGCCGGAGCAGTATTGTCCCAATGCAAAACATACGAAGGGCCTCTACACCCCTGTGGCTTCTTCTCTAAACGATTTTCTCCTGCGGAGAGGAACTATGACATAGGCAATCGTGAACTACTGGCAGTGATTCTCGCCCTTTCTGAATGGCGTCACCTTCTGGAGGGCTCCCGTATTCCTGTAACCATCCTCACAGATCACAAGAACCTCCAGTATATTGGCGATGCCAAGCGGCTAACACCTCGACAAGCACGATGGTCCCTTTTCTTATCCCGCTTCAATTACATAATCTCCTTTCGTCCGGGGTCCAAGAATACCAAGGCCGATGCTTTATCACGTATGTTCTGTACTTCCTCAGAGGAGAAACCTGACCCGGAACCCATCGTACCTACTAACCGTATCATCTCTGCTGTCACTCTTGCCGTTTCCTCTCCCCTTCTGCAACGAATTCAAGCCAGTCAACCCTCTGCTCCAGCCCAGACCCCTTCTGACAAGTTGTTCGTGCCCCCTGTATACCGTGAGAAGATACTCCAGTTGCACCACACCACAAAGTTTGCGGGGCACCTTGGTCTCCGGCGCACCTGTCAGGCTCTAGGCCGAAGTTTTTGGTGGCCCTCCTGGAGACAGGACGTTGCTGACTTCCTTAAATCTTGCCACACTTGTGCTACGACCAAGACCCCCAGGACTCCCCCTTCCGGTCTGCTGTTGCCCCTTCCAGTACCCAGTCGTCCCTGGACCCACATCGCCATGGACTTCATAGTGGAGCTACCTCCCTCTCATCGCTACACCACTATACTTACTGTTGTTGACCGGTTCTCCAGGATGGTTCATTTTGTGCCTCTCGTCAAATTACCGACAG
>VKOC01048923.1:0-10804 GCA_009364415.1 Spea multiplicata
TTACCTCCACAATATCAGACGTTTGCTGATGTATTCGACAAGAAGGAAGCTGACTCCTTGCCTCCACACCGTCCTTATGATTGTCCCATCGACCTGCTTCCTGGCACCGTACCCCCACGGGGTAGGGTGTATCCGTTATCCCCGGCTGAAACCGAAGCTATGGAGATCTATATCCGTGAAAATCTCCTAAAAGGCTTTATCCGCTGCTCCACGTCTCCCGCCGGCGCAGGATTTTTCTTTGTTTCCAAGAAGGATGGAGGTCTACGTCCATGTATCGACTATCGAGGTCTTAATCGAATCACCATAAAAAACACTTACCCTTTGCCACTCATCTCTGAGTTGTTCGACCGTCTCAAAGGCTCAAAAGTTTTCACGAAATTAGATTTACGGGGTGCGTACAACCTCATTTGTATCCGTCAGAATGACGAGCTTTTAACACCCGCTCTGGTCATTACGAGTATACAGTAATGCCATTCGGGCTCTGTAACGCCCCGGCTGTTTTTCAGGACTTTGTAAATGACTGTTTTCGGGATTATCTGCACCAATTTGTTGTCATCTACCTTGATGACATTCTAATACATTCACCTGACCTGCTTTCACATCGAACTCACGTAAAGAAGGTCCTGACACGTCTTCGTGAAAACCGGTTGTACGCAAAACTAGAGAAATGTGAATTTGAAGTCAACCGTGTATCCTTCTTAGGTTACATCATTAGTGGTACAGGGTTAGAGATGGATCCTGACAAGCTCCAGTCCATTCTGCAATGGCCTCAACCACAGGGACTTAAAGCCCTACAGAGATTTCTCGGCTTTGCCAATTATTATCGCCGATTCATCCGGGACTTTTCCAAAGTGGTAGCTCCTTTGACCGATCTCACCAAGAAGGGAGCTGACTGCCATAACTGGCCTACCGCTGCAGTACAAGCGTTCCATAAACTAAAGACTCTGTTTGTGTCCGCTCCGATCCTTGTACATCCTGATGTATCTCAACCCTTCGTAATCGAAGTAGATGCTTCGGAAATCGGGGCCGGAGCAGTTTTGTCCCAACGCAAAACATACGAAGGACCTCTACACCCCTGTGGCTTCTTCTCTAAACGATTTTCTCCTGCGGAGAGGAACTATGACATAGGCAATCGTGAACTACTGGCAGTGATTCTCGCCCTTTCTGAATGGCGTCACCTTCTGGAGTGCTCCCGTATTCCTGTAACCATCCTCACAGATCACAAGAACCTCCAGTATATTGGCGATGCCAAGCGGCTAACACCTCGACAAGCACGATGGTCCCTTTTCTTATCCCGCTTCAATTACATAATCTCCTTTCGTCCGGGGTCCAAGAATGCCAAGGCCGATGCTTTATCACGTATGTTCTGTACTTCCTCAGAGGAGAAACCTGACCCGGAACCCATCGTATCATCTCTGCTGTCACTCTTGCCGTTTCCTCTCCCCTTCTGCAACGAATTCAAGCCAGTCAACCCTCTGCTCCAGCCCAGACCCCTTCTGACAAGTTGTTCGTGCCCCCTGTATACCGTGAGAAGATACTCCAGTTGCACCACACCACAAAGTTTGCGGGTCACCTTGGTCTCCGGCGCACCTGTCAGGCTCTAGGCCGAAGTTTTTGGTGGCCCTCCTGGAGACAGGACGTTGCTGACTTCCTTAAATCTTGCCACACTTGTGCTACGACCAAGACCCCCAGGACTCCCCCTTCCGGTCTGCTGTTGCCCCTTCCAGTACCCAGTCGTCCCTGGACCCACATCGCCATGGACTTCATAGTGGAGCTACCTCCCTCTCATCGCTACACCACTATACTTACTGTTGTTGACCGGTTCTCCAGGATGGTTCATTTTGTGCCTCTCGTCAAATTACCGACAGCTAAGGAGCTTGCTGTCATCTTCATCAGAGACATTGTACGACTCCACGGCCTTCCCCAGGTGATTGTCTCCGATCGTGGTGTCCAGTTTGTTTCCCGTTTCTGGAGAGCCTTCTGCAAAGCTGTGGGTATCGCCCTTTCCTTTTCCACGGCTTATCATCCCCAAACCAATGGAGCGGCTGAACGATCCAACCAACGCCTTGAGCAGTATTTGCGGGCTTTCATTAATGACAACCAGAACGACTGGGCTGACCTTCTTCCACTTGCGGAGTTCGCCCTAAACAATGCGGTACAAGGCTCTACCCAGCATACACCTTTTTACTGTGTCTATGGTTTCCACCCGACTGTACTTCCTGCGGTATCCCCTGATTCGAGGGTACCTGCGTTGGATGAGCATCTTAAGCGGCTAACTTCAGTGTGGTCCTCTGTCCGTTCTGCGTCCATTGCTGCCTCTCAGGATCAAAAGAAGTACTATGATCGCAGACGGTTACCAGCCCCTACGTACATGCCCGGGGACAAAGTCTGGCTATCAACCCGACATATACGCCTACGTACTCCCTCCAAAAAACTGGCTCCTTGCTTTATTGGACCTTATTCTGTCCGCCGTCGTATCAACCCTGTTACCTATGAACTGGACTTGCCTCGCAACCTCCGTATTCCTCGTACTTTTCACGTTTCCCTCCTGAAGCCGGTGATATTTAACCGTTTTTCCCGGACGCTGGCCAGTCCTGGTCCTGTTTCGGTCTCCTCCATGGATGATTATGAGATCCGTTCCATCCTGGATTCACGCTTCTTCCGGAGTACCCTCCAATACCTTGTCCACTGGAAGGGATACGGACCGGAGGAAAGAGCCTGGGTGCCCGCCTCTGAAGTCCACGCTCCTCGTCTGGTTCGTCAGTTTCATGTCAGGTACCCCCGGAAACCCGGTGGGGGTCCTGGTCGCCCTTCGGGCGGTTCTCGAGGGGGGGGTACTGTAAGGACTTACCTGCCTCTCCGGTCCCGCGCCGAGGCCAGTCCCACGACGCTTCCTCCTCGGCCGGCTTCCCGGGCAGCAAGTACCCCTGCTACCCGGTCGGCGTCTTCACCGCGTGGCCGACCACGTGGCAAACAGGTAGCACAGCGCCAAAAAGTAATATTACACGTTACATACATAAAGTGTTCTTATAACCTCGGGTGACCTCCTTAATGCAGGACACACCTCCACCTGTCCCTATTTAAACCTGGACTTCCTCTTCTGGGTCACCCTTGGTTGGTGTATTTTGCTTGCGCATGGATTGTGACTGACTGCTCCGGTTTGACTTGGCTTGTTGACCTCGTTCCTGTCTCCTGATTCGGCTCCTGATTCCTGCTCGTCTGGTATTGATTCGGCTTGTTGACCTCGTCTCTGGATTCTGATTTGGCTTATCCTGATTACCTGTCTGACCCGGTTGGTTCTCTGACTTTCTGGTTCCTGTTTGGCCTGGCTAACTCCGCCATCTGGGGTCCTACCTCACCATACCATTACATTTCCTCTGATTGTATCTATCTGTCCAATATCTAGATCAATGTACATATTATATAATTATGCTTATTGTATCTCCCTTTTATACTGAAAACTACTAAGTAAACAAATCTGTGCTTAAAAATAAATATAGACTATACCTACATAGAGCTTGCAACCAAAGATGTAACAGATTTGCAGCTCTCAAAAGCTCCCACATAGCCGACAGCTAGCTAGGTTCCGTCACATATTATGTTTTTATGCTCATGTAGGGTTCATTCTGACATATGCATACTGGCTACGGTGACAGACTAAGTACAGGTCACCAATGGCCAGAAGCCCACCAGGCATTTGTGCCAGAGAGCAGTTCAGGCCTTATTATGAGTACTGGCGCCTTGAGTCCGGGTAACCTTTGCAATAAATTGGATCCGTTGTAAAAAAGGTGGTTTGTGGAGGTTTCCATAATGAGAGCTAAGCAATTGTGAATGGAAAGTGTCAATGGAAACACCTACCAGATTACTGGAGCCTTGACAAAAGTGACTATGTAGGTTGATCTTTCAAGAACCATTAAACCCATACCGTTAGTTTTTTGGGTAAATAGTTTTGTGCCATTACAACGGGTTATTGGCACCTTTGGGCATAGAGAGTATCTTTTAAGTTACATCGTGTATAATGATATGGGCCTTGTAGTGTGGTTTAGAAAGCAGGCAGCAGGGATAAATGGTTGCAGGGTACTATCTTGTCAAGCAGCAACATGCAGTATATCACTGAAGTCTTATGATCAAGTCTGGTTGCTTACAAATGGATTTGAATATTATGATGTCTCTATATAAATTGATTTTCAGATGAATAGTGTTGTAGGAGCTCTTGACCTAACACATGTGGACACATATACCCTGGCCTGTGAATGTTTAACTCCTCGTCCTGACATGTTATGTAGAAAGATTGGTTCCTACTTAATATGGGTCATGAAGGGTGGTAATGTGGATAGCTGCTGTACAAAAGTGGTATGATGGTGCACCAATAGTTTACTACGTGAGGGTGGCAGCCACATCAGTGTGGCAGGGAGACCTCAACCGAACTCCCCTATATCTCATGTCCAATCTACAGGAAGTAAGATGCATGATAATACCTTAGGGTTCAAGAAGGCAAGACGACATTGCCTTTCAGAAGTGTGACGTGTTGGAAGCATTGTCAAGTTAGCCTCGTACTCCAAGTGCACAGTGGCTGCCAGAAGGTAGATGTGTTGGGCTTATGTCAGTAGGCACCAGGTGGATGAATATCTTAGCGGTGTCTCGCAGTAACACAGGGATCAGTGAAACAATGGCTGCCCCTTTTAAGTGACGCTAGAAAAAGTGAGCACATTCAGGTCAGAAACACAGCAGACAGAAAAGCTGACAAGTAAGATAAAAGCTGGCCCAGCATTCATCCCTGGGATGACACAAGTCTGAATAAATATTTAAAAGCTAAAAGTCAAGTGAAAATCAGTCAAAAACAAACTCAATATACAAAATCAAGCTTCCCTTAATCTGTATTATTTATCAGCAGTCAATGTAGGTATAAATATCACAGGTGCCTTAAAATCAACGGGCGCACACTTTAGCAATAGCCATAGCCATATTAAAAAGGAGAGGTTTAACAGTTTTAGCTAACTTCTCAAAGTGTGTAGGTGCACCTTGGAAGCCACAACTTTCTGTAGGCCAAAGGTTTTTCTCCAAAGGCTTCTATTAGTACCTCTGTGTTCACAATACACATTTTAATGCCCATTCCATGCTGTTATCATGGTAGCTTTCTAGGCTTGCTACACCAACTAATCTTCCAGACACTTCATTTGTGAACATGTTTATAGAGCCATTTTCTAATGATCATTTAGCCCTTTTCAACTTATATAACGTGCCATAGGAACACATGAGTGATTGGAGTGATAAAGGTCCTTTGTACACCTATGAAGATATTCTATTAATGATCACCGGTTTCCGGCTACAATAGTCATTTACAACACTAGCAACATTTACACTGTACTTATGATCCATTTGATGTTATTTTAATGGTCAAAAATGATTTCCTTTCAAAAAACACAGACATTTCTAAGTGACCAAAAACCTGAACGTTATAGTAAATTAAAGTACATTAAGTAATTTGCCACAATTGCAATATGAAAAAAGGAAAAACCCGTTCCTTCCAGGAGGACCGTTCTGCGATGGTCTGTCTTCTGATAAGCCTACCGACTGGTGCTCGAAGTAGGGAGATGGTGAAGGGAAAAATGCAATGGTGCATTATGCAGTAAGGGGGCTACCCACAAAATTAATTATAATAATATAAAATACTAAATTCAGTAGTTATGTATATATGGGACAGCAGAGCCTGTTCAAACATCAGTATCACAGGTTTAAATGCCGGCAGGTCAACTCAGCCCTTCATCCTTCCCAGGTCAATAAAATAAGTATCATGAATTGTAGCATCTGTTATTTATCTGCTGATTCGATTAAATTCCGCAATTTTGCATTGAGTCCCACTGAGAGGAAAGTGCTATATAAATCATAGTTTTTACGTTTTGTAAAGTGTGTATGAAGGCTTGAGTGTCCCTTTAAATTTAGGGGAAAAAAGGCTCACTTTTGCTCTAGAGTACTATACTGCAAACCTTTTCATACAGCTGAGGTTAGTATGCATAGGTTTAAAGAAGGCACGTCATAGGGGAATTCTGACAGACAGCATGAAAAAGAAGAACATTATAATGTTGACCTTTTTGGAATAGTGACATTTTACGGCACTTACCCTACTGAATTATAACATACCTCTATCAACAACTAGCATAAAAAAGCTTTTCACAATAATATTTCCCTAGTCGACTTGGCTGAGAGATACCCAAGTGTTTCTCAGTATGAAGGTATTACAAGTGACATTTAACTCAATGATCAGCAGGGTTTTAAGTACAATATACATGGTACTTTTCATAGGCGCATCCACCCGTTTTAAAATTAGACCGAAAAATTACATTGAAACAGGGACCTGTTTAACGTGTAGCAATTGTATGGCTCATTGACATACAGGATCTCAGCAGACTGGATTAACCACCAGATGACATTTTACAGGAACTTCCACCATTGGAAAAGGCCAAAGACTTTGGCTTCAAACAGGTATAGTCAAAGGCATAGTGATAGCAGTGATTTAACAATATTTATTATCTACATTTGGGACCTATTGGCAGGGGTTGGCTGGCATCAAGAGGGGCAGTTAAATCCTAGTTACCTCCCACGCGTGCATCAATGAGCCTTCACCGCCCATGACCCTGTCGCTGGTTCACTGCTTTTTCTACCTTGGACCAGTACAGACCAGGAACAACCCACAAGAGCTGCAGTTTTGGAGATGCTCTGACGTCTGATGCCCAGTCGTCTAGCCATCACAATTACATTTGCCCATTTTCCCTGTTTTTAACACATCAACTTTGAGGAGAAAATGTTCACTTGCTGCCTAATATATCCAACTAACTGACATGATAACAAGATTATCAGTGTTATTCACTAGTCAGTGGTCATAATGTTATAGCTGATTGGTGTATACTGTATGTTACTAAATGTTTTTGCATTGTTTAACCATTATAGAGAACATTAAATGATGCAGTCCTGTAATTCAGATTTTTGTATTGTTTTAATATTGTAATGTTATTTTTCTCATAATATCCAATGATACATTTAATCCATTAAAATGTTAGTATCTCACACAAAACAATTATCACTTCTATATAATTATAATAATAATTAACAATAATTATATAGCATTTTTTTACAGTGTATTTTATGACTTTCAATTTAATGAAGTAGCTTCAGATTCCAGTCAGGACCCGATATGTGTCGCAGGTATAATAAAATAGCATCCAGATGCCCGAGAAGTTGTTTTTAAGGACTAGTTATGCTATGATACCATTATCCCTAAAAAGTTATTTAAAAGTTCGTATTCATATTATACATATCTCTGAAAGGAGAGTTCATTATTAAGGGGTACATAGACTTGATTCATATAGACCCAGTGAGCATTTCTTTAGAGGTGAAAAATCAATTGTATTAATATTAAAAATGTTTTTATGCCCGGCCCAGGAAATTTTAGGACTGACTCTGCCCAGCCTCTTAGATTTTCCTGTTTCATATAGGCTCGACACTAGGAAATTTTAGGATCTAGTATCAGTTTAAGGCCCAGGGAGCCACCCCACTCGTAGGGCCCTGCCCCGCTACAATCTATTATGTTAATCCTTCAAGGTGCCCTCCATGGATAAAAGCCAACCCACTACAGTTTTTTTTAAAACAATGTCGCGTTCTCAATGAAGCGTCATTAGAATCATATTATGGGCCTCATTTTTTTCTTCTTCCGTTTTCTATGTCACTGTTACAATCAGTGCCTCCTTGTGGCTTTATTTTCTATTATTTGGTAATGTTGTACTTCCTATGCTATGTCTCTTCTCCTTCTGCCTTAAATATCGACATGCTGGCTCTTGTTCTTACTTAGAACGAGAAGAAACATCCATGAATTGCCTCAAGGATCAAGCTGTCATATTCTTGAGCGTATACGTTGCTAAGCAACAAGGCAGGCAGCCTCCTGGGTCTCTCGGTATCCAAAAGGGAAGCAATAACACTCAGTCTATCTGAAGCCAGGTACATGCAGACAAGACAAAACTGTGAGGTTACTGTTGGTAGTAAATGAATGGTAAAAAATATAGACCATATTAATATTCACGGTTATCCTTTTTTTTACTAGGCTTTTCATAAAATTGTCTTTATGACAATATTACTGATATCAGTAAAAATGAGTATAATGCAGATCAATTTATTTTCTTTGAGATTGTAAGCTCATTTAAGTAAGGCACTATGCCATGCACTACTTGTCCCGTTTACCAGTTGTACAGTGCTTCGGAATATGATGGTGCTATATAAATCAACCCATAATAATAACTCATACGCTCCAACAATAGTTTCATTTGGTGGCATATCTATTTTGATGTTGTACTGTCTCTTTAATATATAGTTCCCAAATTGATATTTTTTTTTTGTTTCGAAAACACAAATTTTACTGGATTTAAATCAGTGATAGAAACACTGACTTTGGAAAACATAAAAAGAACAGAAGATACATGTTTTTTGTTCAGCTATAAAATGTTTATTCTTGATCCTGGCTACTTGTGCTCCTATGTGCTTTGTTTTGAATCGCTTAGCTTCATCTTTCCATCTGGGCATCTTTTTTTTATCTGTATGGGCGCTCGGTTATGAGCACAAATACCTGCATGCATCTGCATAGTACCTTAAATGCCCTCTGTGCTGCTTTGTATGTATCATGATTTGCTTAGAATTGCCCTATATCCAGGCAGTATGAGTATCCAGACATTTATTTCTATGTTCTATTAGTTAGATAGGTACCTTAGTACAGGATATAGATGCTTTTCCTTATACAATGTCCCTTCTGTGTAGGATATTTGACTGTCTCCTCTTCCAAATTAAATTTCCTTTCTTTTGCTGCACAGATTATTGTTGGCAGTGTCAGTATATAATCCGTGACAAAGTCACAAAGTCGATGTTTAACTGTGTGATTGCCTTAAAAGCACGTGTTCTCTTCAAATGACTATAAAAGAAATGGCACCTCTGTCACCCAAGGGAGCATCACATTATTTAAAACATTGCGTGAACATATTACAAGTCGCTCAACTGCTTATATATTTACCTGTCTTTTGAGCCAAGAACACACACACATATATGTTTGTATATATATATATATATAATATATAATATATATATATATACATACACACACACACACAGATCAGCTATAACATTACGCCTACCTGCCTAATATTGTATAGTTCCCCCTTTTGCCTCCAAACAGCCCTGACCCATCGGGCATGGACTCCACTAGACCTCTGAAGCTGTTCTGTGGTATCTGGCACCAACATGTTAGCAGCAGATCCTTTAAGTCCTGCAAGATGGGACCTCCATGGATGCATTCTGGTGCCATGTGTTCTCCAGGTAAGTGATACAGATGGCCATCCATGTGATGTAAAAGAAAACATGATTCATCAGACCAGACCACCTTCTTCCATTGCTCCATAGTCCAGTTCTTATGCTCACTTGCCCATTGTAGGTACTTTCAGCAGTGGACAGGGATCAGCATGGGGACCTTGACTAGTCTGTGAGTACACAGCCCCATGCGCAACAAACTGCAATGCACTGTGTGTTCTGACACCTTTCTATCAGAACCAGCATTAACTCTTTCAGCAATTTAAGCTACACTAGCTCGACTGTTGGATTTGACCACACGGGCTATTCTTCGCCCCCATGTGCATCAATGAGCCTTGGACGCCCATGTCCCTGTCACCGGTTCATTGCGTTTCCTTCCCTTGACCACTTTTGATACTGACCACTGCAGGCTGGGAACACCCTGCAAGAGCTGCATTTTTGGAGATAATCTGACCCATTTCACTGGCTGCCTGATATATCCCACCCACTCACAGGTGCCATGATAACAAGATTATAAATGTTATTCACTTCACCTGTCAGTGGTCATAATGTTATGGCCTTCATATATAGGTAATATACTTATATAATAAATATATATATATATATATATATACACAAGGATATCCCCGTGGCTGACCTTATTATTCCACGAATTATTATATGTATGTAAAATGCTTTATCGAACCCCTAAGCAGTTAAATTGAATTATATATGGATGTTTAAACACTGAATCGTTTAAATATTAACACAGCTGTGACAGTGTTCACGCTGCTGTCTCTTTTTTTAATCCCTCTAAATGCATTCCATAAAACTTCAGCACCAGATCTGATATGATAGTAAGGAAATGAATATTCTTCTCCGGTATTGGGAATAAGGTGGATTTCTGATAATTTAGCATTTTCCCCCTTTATTCTGTATTTCAGTAAAACAGAAAAGGCTAGAGATCAGGATTTCTTTCATAACATAAATGGGCAGAGCTGTTTTCACACAGGGATATGGCCATCTCTATATATAGCTTTCCTGGAACTCAGGCTGAACAGGGAATATTGCAAAATGCACAAATCCACAAACAAAAGACGACACGCTATCTGAGGGCACACAATGAATTGTTTACACTCACACTGGTACAGTGACTCAAAACACAAATTAACTTGGAATGCATACAAAAAAAGGTCCATTCAGAGAAGCTGAGCCAAGAGAATTGCTTTTTTCTGAAGCCAAGAATATCACCATTCATGTCCAATAAACATGACGGCCCTGTGGTTTTTTTTGTACATACTCGAATTGTTTGTGCTACTCTATATAACGAAGTGTTTCCTGTTGAGTTAGGACTGTACTCACTGTAAACCATTTTAAAGGTCAAAACTATGTCTATCTCTTATGATTTGTGAGACAGTATTCAATATATTGAACAAAAGTATTATATAGTATATATATATATATTAGTAAACTAATATAT